>CM077248.1:18157123-18164623 GCA_039654775.1 Spinibarbus caldwelli | reverse complement strand
GAACAGTGTTCTAAAGTGTTACCAAATCTCCTACAGATTGAAAAACATTGAAATAGTGTACCGCTAACAATGACAAGGTCATGGATTCAATTTGCAAGGAATGCATGAACCGATAAAAGATATACCTTAAATGCACTTTAAGTCGCTTTGGGCTCTGGGCTGATAATAAAAATTGACTAATAAAAACTGACATACTGTACTTTATTTCTCCCATTTCCTTCACTATTCATGCCGGTATCTTTCCTTTTGTTTCTGCTTTGGCATTTCATTTCTTCAGGTTTAGAGTCACACTGATTATTCAGACTCACAATGGGTGAATTACTGCAAACCACAGCAGATCTGTGACACCTTCTCAGTTCAAATAGTACTGTATATATTGTATCTCTTCATTAAACAGAACAATGCAGAAAGCAGGAAGATGTGGTCATGCTGAAAACAACAGCAGACACAATATAGAAACTAGCAGACGAATATAGCAGGGAGGAGAGAGAAATAGGAAGGGAAACATCATGAATAATGGAATGGTTAGGATTGTATGTGCGCACATAATTCCAAAGCGCAGGTATCCATGACAGGAGCGAGGCAGAGAAAATTTGGAAATGAGTGAGGAGGAGTATAGGTTGAGTTTTTATGGGAAGTTCTGCATTATTTAAAGTTCAAGTTTCAGTTCTTTCTCCTGTCCGATTTGTTCTTGAATGCCACTCTCATTATTTATGATGACATTTTTCAGTTTCTGTAAATAAACAACAGTATCTGTACTCATCCCAGCAAGTGTGTTACCAGAAACGTACATTACGCACCTGATCTCATCTCCTCATCCATCCATCCATCACTCTCTTCTTCCTCTGAGAGTTAAACAGAAACATATTTTTCTAATTCTAATTCTCACTATTAACTAGCTATTTATTAGTACTTATAAAGCACATAATCTGCATGACCATATTCTACATCCCCAATACCTAAACTTAACAACCACCTTACTAACTATTAATAAGCAGCAAACTAGGAGTTTATTGAGGCAAAAGTCATAGTTAATGGTTTGTTAATGGTGAGAATTGGACCTTAAAATAAAGTGTGACCAGTTTCATATTATTATCAATGTTGAAAACAGTTGTGCTGCTTTATGTTTATGTGGAAACGGTGATGCATTATGCTTGCGATACACAAGCTCAAAAGTACAGTTTTCTGAAATATATACAGGTGCATCTCAATAAATTAGAATGTCGTGGAAAAGTTCATTTATTTCAGTAATTCAACTCAAATTGTGAAACTCGTGTATTAAATAAATTCAATGCACACAGCCTGAAGTAGTTTAAGTCTTTGGTTCTTTTAATTGTGATGATTTTGGCTCGCATTTAACAAAAACCCACCAATTCACTATCTCAACAAATTAGAATACTTCATAAGACCAATAAAAAAAACATTTTTAGTGAATTGTTGGCCTTCTGGAAAGTATGTTAATTTACTGTATATGTACTCAATACTTGGTAGGGGTTCCTTGTGCTTTAATTACTGCCTCAATTCACCGTGGCATGGAGGTGATCAGTTTCTGGCACTGCTGAGGTGGTATGGAAGCCCAGGTTCTCTATCTGTCGGTCACTACAAGTTATGTCATGACGACATAGGGGATTTACTTGGAAGCCCCAATCATCTCTGACTTTAAGAGAAAACGCCAATGAATATTGGCTAGTGGATTTTGCATACCTGAGCCACTCCCCGTGCACACGGGTATAAATAGGCGGCAGGTGCATCCACTCATTAGATTTTTGCTTCAGAGCCGAGTGGATGAACGTGTTGATCTCCATAAAGCCTTTCATCATCTGTCTGGAAGCTGTTCTGGTTGGCGAACAGAGGTGTCCCTGTCTGCAGCGATGCGCCTGGGCACTTCAACTAAAAGAGCAGATTTCCTAAAAGAGCAAATCACGGTCGGTTCGCATCTTTTTAAAGACGCCGTTCCAGCCGTGTCCTCTTGGTTGCGGTCGTTTCCTATCCACCGTCGACAGCCACGATCGTTATCTTCAGTGTCTGGGCATCCAGCATGTTGAAGCTGCGATCGTGGATGGTTTAAGCGTTCGTTTTGAGCGTGTAACCATGGCAGCGCTGCAATCGCGCCTCTCTCTCCTCACGGGGATGGGAGGGGTTCCCTCTGTCACTACCTGCGCTGGCTTCTCTGCTACGAGCAGAGAACCATCGGCTAGTGCTCTGGGCGATCTGAGGGTTACAGTGAGAGCCTTTCCGCCGGGCCAGTCCCCACGGACCTTTCACTCCTCCCACAGCAGCTGTTCTGTGCGGCTCGCCGGTAATTCTGCTATGCCGTCTTATGGTACACTAAGCCAAGGCATTAAAATACATGAGGGTAGTACCAACCCGAGGTTGAAGCAGGAACTGTGCTCGGAGACTGACCGCACCCTACGGGTGATGGAAGTCACAGCGCAGTCCCTCGGGAAGGCGATGTCCACACTTGTGGTTCAATAGCGCCATCTATGGTTCAGCCCTGCTGAGACGAGCGATGCTGACAAAGTGCGCTTTCTCAACGCTCCCGTCTCCCAGGCTGGACTGTTCGGCGACACTGTTGAGGACTGTGCCCAACAGTTCTCGGAAGTACGGAGGCAGACCGAGGCCATCCAACACTTCTTGCCCCGGCGTGATGCACCATCTGCCACCGCTCCGCCGCAGGGCAAGCCCCGGTCTACTTGTCGCCGTGGGCGCCCTCCTGTGTCCCCTAGAGCTGCTCCGCCCCGTGCTGAGGTAACACCTAGGCCGGCACGTCAAGCCTCTCGCAGGACCGCGGCGCCCCCTGTGTCCCAGCCGGCCCCTAAATCGTATAGGAAGGCGACAAAGCGGCCCTGACACAGGCAACCCAGAGATGTGGGAAGCTGCTCTTTCTTGGGAGATGGCGAGGACAGCGCTGCTCCTTCCACCGGAGGAGGGCTGGGCGGAGAATCTTCTGTTTCTCTTCCGCCCACATTGTCAAAGAAAGAGCAATATGAGACCACTTCAGCATTGGTTACACTCCTGAGTCCCGAGATGGGCATGGCGCCGTGGTACAGTTCGCGTGACCGTCACGCCAACGTGTTACTGCTCATGCAGCCCCTGGATGGACCTTGTCTTTCTACAGGTCGGGGTGCCCTTAGAACAAGTGTCAGCATGTCGTTGTCACGATGGATGGCTCCAGTGCGGGCTGGTGCGCTACATGCAACGGCCAGGCAGCCTCGGGGTTCTGGACAGGGCCTTGACTGCTTTGGCACATCAACTGCCTCGAGTTGCTGGCAGTGCTACTAGCCTTGCGGCAGTCCGGCCGCTTCTGCTTGGCTAGCATGTGTTGGTCCACATGGCCAACACTGCGACCGTTTTGTAGATCAACTGGCAGGGTTGTCTACGATCACGTCGCATGTCGCAACTCGCCCGCCATCTCCTCCTCCTCTGGAGACAGACGTGGTGCAAGTCACTGCGTGCCGTCCATATCCTTGGGGAGCTCAATCGTGCGGTTGAGGTGTTCTCACGACAGCCCACGTTTCTCAGGGAATGGCGACTCCATCCCAAGACGATCCAGCTGTTCTGGAGTCGATTCAAGGGAGCTCAGGTAAGCCTGTTGTCTTCCTCGTGTCCTCCCGCGGCCAGTTGTATGACTCCCTGACCGAGGGCCCCTCGGCTTGGACGCACTGGCGCACAGCTGGCCTTGGGATTCACGCAGGCATGCGTTCCCCAGTGAGCCTTCTCGCACGAACACTGTGCAAGGTCAGTGAGGACGAGAAACAGGTCCTGCCAGTTGCGCCTCTTTTGCCCACCCGGACCTGGCTCTCGGAACTCACGCTCCTCGTGACAGCCCCTCATGGCGCATCCCTCTGAGGAAGGATCTCCTTTCTCAGAGGCCCGGCACCATGCGGCACCCGCATCCACTTCTTGGAGCCTCCATGTGTGGCTCCTGGACGAGATGCGGCAGACTCCCTCTACAAGGCAAGCCTACACCCTGTATGAAGTCTGTTCACAAGCTGGTGTTCTTCTCACTGAGAAGACCCCCGAAGATGCACGACTGGAGTAGTGCTTTCTGTCCTGCAAGCAGGGTTGGAGCGTAGGCTGTCACCCTCCACCTTGGAAGTGTATGTGGCTGCTATCGCAGCACATCACGATGCAGTGGATGGCCGGTCCCTGTGAAAGCACGATATCGTCGTGAGGTCTCTGAGGGGTGCCAGGGGGTTACATCCTCCTAGGCCACCCCCGGTGCCCTCCTGGGATCTCTCTGTTGTCCGGGCTGGACCACAGAGGGGTCCCTCTGAGCCGCTGGGTTCAGTCGAGCTTAAATTCCTGTCTGCTAGAAGACAGTGCTCCTGACCGCGCTCTCATCCATTAAGAGGGTCGGGGACCTCCTAGCATTTTCGGTGAGCGAAGAGTGCCTTGTGTTCGAGCCGGCCTACTCTCACGTTGTCCTGAGACCCCGGCCTGGAAACGTGCTCAAGGTTCCCACCACGCTTTTTCGCGAACAGGTGGTGAACCTGCAAGCACTGCCCTCGGAGGAGTCAGATCCACCCTTGGCGTTGCTGTGTCCCGTAAGAGCATTGCGCATATACGTGGACTTCAGAAGCTCTGAGCAGCTCTCTGTCTGTTACGGAGGTCAGCAGAAAGGGTAGGCTTTCTCCAAGCAGAGGTTGGTCCACTGGATAGTGGATGCCATCGCCTTGACGTACCAATCCCAAGACGAGCCATGCCCCCTGGGGGTGAGGGCTCACTCCACACGGAGTGTTGCCTCCTCCTATGCGCTAGCGCACGGCAACTCTCTGGCAGACATCTGTTGAGCTGCGGGCTGGGCGACACCGAACACCTTCGCAAGACAGGCTCCGCGTTGAGTCAGTTTCTTCCCGTGTGTTGGGTAACAGGTAAGTGGCGGGAAGAGCTGGCCGGTGTCACGCTTGCTGCGTCATTCCCCCTCACCCGGGGATGCGAGCGCCTTTTTACTCCTCCAGTAAGTTCCCCGGACGGCGAACCCTGGCTGAGTCTCCTCCGGCACCCCCAGCAGTCAGACTGGGCGGAGCAGTCTGACGCCAGGCCCAGTATCGGTGTTAGCTTGCCTGGGTCCCCGGTCAGCCCCTTTACTGGGCCGGGTGTCCATATGGCTTGATTCCCTGCGGGCAATCCCATATGTGTATTCTTCCATGGTAAGATTTCCCTCTCGGTAAACCCGTGTCTTCCCTTTGACAGAGCGTTCTGTCATGCTCTGCTGGCAGCCGGTCCTCACTACTCCTAGGTAGGACCTGCCCCAGAGGCCATTCCATATGTAGTACTGCCCCAGGCTTGGGTCAGCCCAAATCAGTGTCTCCACGTCACCTCCCTGTGGGTAGGATGTGGCCTCCGTAGCGTCCTTCTCTAGAAGGCTCGCTTCCCCATCGTTACTGCCAAGCTGTAACAACAAATAGGAAAGACTTGAAGCAAATCTTTCATTGAAGGTCAAAATCCTTTCTGTTGAGAATTTCTGTGGGGAAAGGAACAGCGGCTTGGCTATCTCCAGCAGCGATGTACTCACCTGTGGTCCCTGTGTGGTACCAAGGTCAGCGAATTTGCGCTGGGGCGGTGGGAAGGTTACGACCTTTGCGTAGCATTTGTCTGACACGTGGTTGTTTGCCAACATTTGCTATGCTATATGGTTGTGACGGGGTTCAGGTTGTGACACTTTCCATAGGACCCCTATGTCGTCACGACATAACTCGTTACGTACGTAACGTACGTAACCCTCATTCCCTGATGGAGGGAATGGATACGTTATGTCCCCATGCCACAATCTTGAACAATCGCTGGTTGCCAGGGACTCGTTCTCGGCTCCTCAGCGTAAAACCTAATGAGTGGATGCACCTGCCTCCTATTTATACCCGTGTGCACGGGTAGTGGCTCAGGTATGCAAAATCCACTAACCAATATTCATTGGCGTTTTCTCTTAAAGTCAGAGATGATTGGGGCTTCCAAGTAAATCCCCTATGTCGTCACGACATAACGTCTCCGTTCCCTCCATCAGGGAACGAGGGTTACGTACGTAACCGAGACGTTTCTTTGACAGTGGCCTTCAGCTCATCTGTATTTTTTGGTCTCTTGTTTCTCATTTTCCTCTTGACAATACCCCATAGATTCTCTATGGGGTTCAGGTCTGGTGAGTTTGCTGGCCGATCAAGCACACCAACACCATGGTCATTTAACCAACTTTTGGTGCTTTTGGCAGTGTGGGCAGGTGCCAAATCCTGCTGGAAAATTAAATCAGCATCTTTAAAAAGCTGGTCAGCAGAAGGAAGCATGAAGTTCTCCAAAATTTCTTGGTAAACGGGTGCAGTGACTTTGGTTTTCAAAAAACACAATGGACCAACACCAGCAGATGACATTGCACCTCAAATCATCACAGACTGTGGAAACTTAACACTGGACTTCAAGCAACTTGGGTTATGAGCTTCTCCACCCTTCCTCCAGACTCTAAGACCTTGGTTTCCAAATGAAATACAAAACTTGCTCTCATCTGAAAAGAGGACTTTGGACCACTGGGCAACAGTCCAGTTTTTCTTCTCCTTAGCCCAGTTAAGATGCCTCTGACGTTGTCTGTGATTCAGGAGTAGCTTAACAAGAGGAATACGACAACTGTAGCCAAATTCCTTGACACGTCTGTGTGTGGTGGCTCTTGATGCCTTGACCCCAGCCTCAGTCCATTCCTTGTGAAGTTCACCCAAATTCTTGAATCGATTTTGCTTGACAATCCTCATAAGGCTGCGGTTCTCTCGGTTGGTTGTGCATCTTTTTCTTCCACACTTTTTCCTTCCACTCAACTTTCTGTTAACATGCTTGGATACAGCACTCTGTGAACAGCCAGCTTCTTTGGCAATGAATGTTTGTGGCTTACCCTCCTTGTGAAGGGTGTCAATGATTGTCTTCTGGACAACTGTCAGATCAGCAGTCTTCCCCATGATTGTGTAGCCTAGTGAACCAAACTGAGAGACCATTTTGAAGGCTCAGGAAACCTTTGCAGGTGTTTTGAGTTGATTAGCTGATTGGCATGTCACCATATTCTAATTTGTTGAGATAGTGAACTGGTGGGTTTTTGTTAAATGTGAGCCAAAATCATCATAATTAAAAGAACCAAAGACTTAAACTACTTCAGTCTGTGTTTTCCACGACATTCTAATTTATTGAGATGCACCTGTATATATATCTGTAACATTACATTCTTACATTACATTCAAGATTCATAATTTAGTATATAAATTCTGCAGAAAGCAAACCCATGACCTTTGGCATTGCCATCACAATGCTTGACATTTGAGCTGCATGAATGCAAAATTTTCCATTCACGAGTACAAATATTTCATGCTCACAAAAGCTGCATGCATATCAAAATACTGTTTAAAGCAGTTTTAGTGGAGTACAGCATGCCACACCGCAGGACATGTCAATGCCTCAAAAATATTTCATGTCAGCTATCCATTTACAGCAACAAATCATGCTTGATAGAAAGTGAAATACAGCCCTAGT
>CM077248.1:17942123-18152123 GCA_039654775.1 Spinibarbus caldwelli | reverse complement strand
TGGTTGCTATTTCAATCAGGCCACCTAGGGATTCGGCACACCTGTGTGAGCCAGCCCTGTTGTCCTAAACATGGAAATGTCTGGATCAGGTTTAGTTTTGGTTTAGATTTGGGTTTTTTTTTATTTTTTTATCTGTTTTGTTTTTCTTCAAAATAAAATACAGAGTTTCTCACAGAAAAATCCAACAGCCACCAACAATTTTCTGATGGAGCGATAATTACACAACCAGTTTTACTGCTTAATGAACTGTTAAAATCAACCCCTCGCAGCTGTTCAAATATTTTTAGAAAATGCAGTATATTGACAAAACATGAAAAACACTACTGCCTCATATTGCTCCTTGTATCCTAATTTGAAAAAAAAAAAATCATATTTTTCCTATCGCAAGTACTTTGAAAGACCCTGATTCTGTGAAATCGGTGCTCAACGCCACCATGCTAGCCTTTCTTCACAGCTCCTGTGGGGACATGTTTTCGGTAATCACTGGTTCTTAACTACTCTGTACGGTGACTAGCACACATCTCTGAACTGAGACTCACAAAGCCCCATGCAGGGTCGGCCGCATTAATGAATGGTTGCTTGGATACAGTCAAGTGCACTGACTCTATACACCAAGCTCGGCAGCCCTGCTGGGGAACACAAGTAGACAGGATCCAGCCGAAGTGCTCTCAGCCCCTGACTCTTCCTGCTTAACCCACACATGGCCAACACGCACCGGCCCTCTGCCAAAACCGCAGGAGACATCATGAGACAGTGTGAGGGTGTGCATTGTTGAGGGTTTGCTTGTATGCATCTCTATTTTTGCTGTGCCCAAACACTATCAGATGGACCATAACACAAGATATTTTCTCTGACTATATGGAGGACCAAAGGTCTGTGACCATTCATTAAAATGCTTTTATTTTGTGTTTTGTATAGTATAACACAATATATTTCATTATAAATTACAACCCCCTTTGAGCCCAAATTTGAAAAAAAAAAAAAAAGTTTCAGAGTTAACAAGTTAAAAAATAAAATAAATATTTTTTGTCATTGAACAAAATCTTTTTATCATTATAATAATTATAACACATGTACCTGTGACACCTAAAAATACAATCGACCAAAAAACATGGCCCCATATTTTTGTTTATATATATATATATATATATATATATATATATATATATATATATATATATAAATATACCGTACATTCAATTAAATTGTTATGCATTATAATATAATGTGATTAAATAGTACAAATATAATAAAAATAAAATGACATGAAAAATGATAATTGTTGTTAATACTATTAGTACTATTATTATTACTAATGTTGAGAAGAAGAAAAAGAAATAGAAAGATAATAATAATAATAATAATAATAATAATAATAATAATAATAATAATAATAATAATAATAATACAGTGGTAGCCAAGATTGTCAGCAAACAAGTACATTGATCATTTTCCATTTATCTGGTTTCAGTGAAAAGCAACCCAATATTTAACACAACATTATTTAATTATATTGTAAAATTGCTATATGACATTGCTCTTCTGTTTACACTCCAATCCAGTAGGTGGCAGAAATGTAATGTTTTACACTGTTTTATCTCTTTCTGTTTCACAGAAGTAAGTCTTATGTATTTGAAACAACATGGGGGTTCCAATATAAATTTTTGGTGAACTGTCCCTTTAAGTACATATATAAATATTACAAAAATGTCAATCAAACCACTTATCATGCAATCTTTAATATTCAACACTATCTCAGTCTGATCCCATCTTTCCTAAGTCTCAGCTTGCAGTGACATCTTCTATTGTAACAGCAAATGATACTTGGTGATCCTGGCGCAGACTGACTAGCTCGGTGCTAATGAACAACCTGTTTGGCACAATCTCTAACACACTACGACAGCCGTGGAGAAATCAGTCCCACAGCAGACAGGAGCCAAAGCCAGTCAAGAAACTCTCATTGATCCTTCCTTGGTAAAAGAAGTGCTTGAAATAAAGGAACCTAATCAATCCTCTGCCTGGGCGACGTGGGCTTGTCCCCTGGGTGGCAGAAGGGACCGATGGCCTGTTGACATTCTCCGTCTGACTGATTCATCAGCTGTGGGGTGAAATCAGAACAGAACTGACAATGAGTCCAAGTCTCTACTAACGACGGCTGTCGAGGAAGAAAGCTTCACCGTCAGCCTACATCTCACCGTTAATGGGCTGTAATGGGGGAGGGAGGAGCTGTGAGTATTGATTCTGTTATTGAGTAAGATGTTGTAACATCTTACTCTGTAGGGTGATAAACGCTGATAGAGTTATATGAATCTTCAGTCAGACAAATGTGATCAATATTTCTATCGTGCCGTTACGTCTCTCTAGCAGAAAGCACTCGGTGTGGTGACAGTTCGTTTGTCTCTAATGACAGAAAGTTCAATCCAGGATGAAGACTTGCTCTAGATCTTGTGTATATATAGCTAAGATTTTCACCATATTGAGCATGTGACATCATCCTGAAAGTTGAATTTTCTGATAACTTTTCACAATGTCAGAATTTAAAAATTGAACATAATAATGATCTGTTTTTGCTCAGGGGCTTATTTCAATTGCACAACACTGTAACAGACATGTCTGCAATACAGGTTTTTGTCTGCTTTAACTGATAATCTGCTTCATTAATTATTAATAATGATAAAATGCACAAATTATTTCCACAAACTGTCCTAACATCAGAGAGTAAGAAGATACGAGTGGGATTATATATCTCACTCTAGCAGGTTAGTGCTGAGAGGCGTGTTCTTTATGCAGATTAATTGCTGAACTTAATTCCCCTCTTGACTGACCTTGGAGGGGTAGAGACAGACTCTTTTAATTAACGCTTATTAGCAACAACACAGAAAAGAAAGTAAAAGATGAAGAGGCTCATTACACTGTTACAAAAATGGTTTTATATATATATATATATATATATATATATATATATATATATATATATATATATATATATATATATATATGTATGTATTCATGCTGTCAAATGATTAATCACATCCAAAATAAGTTTTTTTGTTTATATAATATATGTGTGTACTATGTATATTTATTATGTAGGCCTATATATAAATACACACACATGCATATATATATTCAAGAAAAATATGTTAAGTTTATATATTGAATATATTTATATATAATATAAAATAAATGAATATAAACATATTTAACACAAACCCACCAATTCACTATCTCAACAAATTAAAATATGGTGACATGCCAATCAGCTAATCAACTCAAAACACCTGCAAAGGTTTCCTGAGCCTTCAAAATGGTCTCTCAGTTTGGTTCACTAGGCTACACAATCATGGGGAAGACTGCTGATCTGACAGTTGTCCAGAAGACAATCATTGACACCCTTCACAAGGAGGGCAAGCCACAAACATTCATTGCCAAAGAAGCTGGCTGTTCACAGAGTGCTGTATCCAAGCATGTTAACAGAAAGTTGAGTGGAAGGAAAAAGTGTGGAAGAAAAAGATACACAACCAACCGAGAGAACCGCAGCCTTATGAGGATTGTCAAGCAAAATCGATTCAAGAATTTGGGTGAACTTCACAAGGAATGGACTGAGGCTGGGGTCAAGGCATCAAGAGCCACCACACACAGACGTGTCAAGGAATTTGGCTACAGTTGTCGTATTCCTCTTGTGCATCTTATCTGGGCTAAGGTTAAGAAGAACTGGACTGTTGCCCAGTGGTCCAAAGTCCTCTTTTCAGATGAGAGCAAGTTTTGTATTTCATTTGGAAACCAAGGTCCTAGAGTCTGGAGGAAGGGTGGAGAAGCTCATAGCCCAAGTTGCTTGAAGTCCAGTGTTAAGTTTCCACAGTCTGTGATGATTTGGGGTGCAATGTCATCTGCTGGTGTTGGTCCATTGTGTTTTTTGAAAACCAAAGTCACTGCACCCGTTTACCAAGAAATTTTGGAGCACTTCATGCTTCCTTCTGCTGACCAGCTTTTTAAAGATGCTGATTTAATTTTCCAGCAGGACCTGCCCACACTGCCAAAAGCACCAAAAGTTGGTTAAATGACCATGGTGTTGATGTGCTTGACTGGCCAGCAAACTCACCAGACCTGAACCCCATAGAGAATCTATGTGGTATTGTCAAGAGAAAAATGAGAAACAAGAGACCAAAAAATGCAGAGGAGCTGAAGGCAGGGGCGGACTGGAACAAAATTTCAGGCTGGGAAATCTCACACTCATTCAGGCCATCTCATACACCCACAACAAATTTTGAAACCACGAGCAACAATATTTTTTTTTTTCATCATCATCACATAAAGTTTGAATCCCTAGACTGAGGCCATGCAAAAAAAATTAAAGGTTATCTCTTTAACTTCCATTTTCCTTTTTAGTCTCTTCATTTTCCCTGACATCTCTCTGTTTCTCATGTGTATGTTTAGTTTTTTCACTAATTTTCTTGTACCTGTCACTTTTTCATCAACACATCTCCACCTTGTTGCAAAACAACCACCTCATTGTAATTTGTTTGCACATAGTATACTTTTATTTTAGGAAAATTTAAGTATTACATTAGGACCATGTGTTTTTGTTTTATCTTGCCTAAATGTCAAAATTAGTACAATAATAATAGCTACTTCTTGAATAAGGAAAAATCTTAAAACGGGACATGTTTTGTCCAAAGTAAAATCAAGCGTGGTATTATTAGGCCTATGGTAAAAGTATAGTAACCATGTTTTTTTGTTTTTTTTGGGTTTTTTTGGTGGATTGATTACCATTTGTATAATCAGAGTTTTACTACAAATACCATGGTGAAACTATATAGTGTAGCAAAACCATTGTTGATTTGTGGTTACTATATGGTTTAACTATAGTTATTTATTTATTTATGTATGTATGTATGTATGTATGTATGTATGTATTTATTTATTTTTATTTATTTATTTTTTTAATGTACCATATATGAATGCCATGCTCTTTCATCCCTCTCTTTGTAGGCTAAGAAGCCTAAATAAATATGGGTATTCAGAACCTTTAGTTTCTATTTAGTTTAATGATTACTTACCCCAAAAATATTAACTCGTCATCATCTCCTCACTTTCATGTTGTTCCAACCCTGTATAATTGTTTCTTTCTTTTATGGAACACATAAGATGTTACTTATAGCAGAGCATACAAGCTGCTCTTTTCCATATAATGAGAGTGAATGGTGACCATGCTGTTAAGCAAGATTTTCAAGGCAAGAGTTTCAGTAAATAACATAAATTTGAGTTTTTGTCACACACAGTTGTTATATTGCTTCAGAAAACTCATAAAATGGTTTTACTTTTTGTTTTTATCCTTATTGGAGCTGGACAGCTTTTGGTCCCATCCACTTTCATTCTGTTAAACAGAGCAGCATTAACATTCTTTAAAGAAATAATTCACCCAAAAATTTTAAATTGCTATCCAAGATGTAGATGAGTTCGTTTTTCATCGGAACAGATTTGGAGAAATTTTCAATTACATCACTTGCTCACCAGTGAATCTTTTGCAGTGAATGGGTGCCGTCAGAATGAATTTTTTTTTTTTTTTTTGGCTAAAAACATCCCCTTGAGCTTCATGGAAGAAAGTCATACAGGTATGGAACAACATGCAGATGAGTAAATGACGCCATTTTATTTTTTTGGATGAACTATTCCATTAAAATTTCAGTTGATATTTACTGTTAGCTATTTTAGCTATGCAATTGCTCTTATTAATCAGAGATTCTGGTGTTGCAGATTCAGGTGTTTGAAAAGTTACTATAAAGACCATAACTATAAAGGCGTCTGACATTTTAAATGATTGAGCTCTTTAAAGTCAGGGGGATTCTGACTGGGTGATTTCATCCTCTGTGTCATTAGACTCCTCTATTCTCACAGAATTAGAATGATTTTTAAAACTTTATAGTTATAGTTATTGTTATAGTCCTTGGTGTCAACAGGCTTTAAGAACGTTAGCAGTGATTGTCATAATATTACATAAACGTACTGGCACAAATTACAGACAAAGACATGCTCAAATCATAATAGAATTCAGGACAAGGATTTATTTCAACAGGTCTAACATGCTTTGTCAGGTTGCCATGGTGAAGTTTCTGTCTCGGGTGCACTGAGGAAAAGAATTGTCCCACGGATCCATCAATCAACGGTCCGAGCAACCGTCCATTGGTCCTGCAGCGCTCGAGAACCCTCATTGACAGAGAGCAGCTGTTCCCTCAAGCCCTATTATGACACCATCAGTGAAATGCAGTGGAATGGTGTGACATGAAAATAATGAGGCAAGGATGAGCAGGACAAACATCAGTCCGAGGACACACTTTTTACCCTTCATTTTATCTCAATAACACCAGCAATGTGTTATGAATGTCCATCATTAGGACAGAGTCTGTTTGACCCGTAGGATTTCATGCCTTTGCTGAGTTTGGATCAAAGACGTTCCTGCCATATTCCTGTCAATTTTTTTGTTATTTTTTTTATTATTTATTTTTTGCAATGAAATGCAACAAATGTGCAACTGGCAAGGAAACCACACTGCTGCTGCTCATTATGCTTTAGGGGGGCAGTCATTGACTACTGCATTCAAATAGTTAATTAAGTAGCTCTCTGCTAGCTGTCGGAGCTGGAATATTAATAAATGTTATTTAGAGTTAATATGGGTTATAGTTCTGTTACTTGTTCTGTTTGGTGGTTTTATGTAAAAATACAGGGTTTCATTTAAAGTTACCCTTGTGGAGCTTAATGATCCTTTGAAATACCTGTGAGCCAGTTTAGGGCAGCTGTAGTTATAAATGTTAGTGCCACATTAAAAGAGTAAATATACAGTGTGCCAGGGAAGTTCCTACTAATGAGTTTGGAAATCAGAATTATGATGACAATGTGCATTAAAGTGATTTTTGTAGTAATAAAGCATTCCTACAACACATTTGCATATAACACTTCTCTCTTTTTCACATACTAAGGCTGGAAACTCAAAAGCAACAATGCCAATTGTTTACATTAGTTGTGTAATTGACATTTTATTGATATATTGTATTATCCCTGAGCTGCCACAGGAAAAATTATGTGAAATGTTATTTGTTTGCGCAAGTCTGCATCCTTATAAATTAAATGAGTATTTTCTGGCAAGTGCAAAATCACAAAAATAAACTGTACTGTTAACATTAGCAATTACAACTTTTTATATGAACTTAATTTGATCAATGGGATTCAGAAATGACTTGAATGCACCAAAGAGTTCTTTGACAGACACCCTAAATAAGAATAATATTTTTAAAATAAATATATTGAATTTATATATATATATATATATATATATATATATATATATATATATATATATATATATATATATATATTAGTGCTGCCAAATGATTAATCGCGATTAATCGCATTCAAAATAAAAGTTTTTGTTTACGTAATATGTGTGTGTACTGTGTATATTTATTATGTATATATAAATACACACACATGTTATATTTAAATATATATTAAATATATTTATATATAATATAAATTATATAAATATAAATATATACATGTGAATACATGTAAATATTTTAAAATATATATACTGACTGTGTGTGTATTTATATATACATAATAAATTTATTAAAATGTATTTTAAAATATAAATACATATTACATTTAAAATGTTAATATATACATTTTAAATATTTTTTTATATATTACATTTTAAAATACATTAAAATAGAAAAAGCATATCAAAATAAAAAACAGTAGTATATTAAAAACAATTTAGAAAATAGTTCTACATCATCATAATATTTCACAATATTACTATTTTTACTGCATTTTTGATCAATTAAATCTAGTCTTTGTGAGCATAAGAGATTTCTTTCAAAAACATTTAAACATTTTCCCGACCCCCAAGATTTGAACGGTAGTGTATACAGTATTATAGCAGTCTATCTGCTTTTGATAAACCATCACCTTGGCATTATAAGGTTCTATCTGACATTTTTGTCAAAACTGAGTTATTCGCATATTCTTATTCTGTGATTAACTTATTTACATTATGTGATGTTTCTTTTGTAAGCTGATGTTATGTGATGTTATGTGATGTTTCTTTTGTAAAAATAAAAATCTTTTAAGCTCAATATCTCAAAACTACTCAGAATGCAGATAGAACCGAATAATTCAAACGCGGCGAAACTTAAAATACTTTCAATGAGCATGTAAGGAGCTACTGGACCAGTGGCATCTGGAGAGACCAGGCCTCACCTCCCTGTGCCCTGACAGACACGTAACAGCCCCTATACTCGCCACACCACGCTCTCACACCTCATCTCTCCGAAAGAAAGATGCAGACAGACACACACACTTCTCTCTCCTCTAGAGAGTACGTATCTAGGTCATTCTATCCCATATGCGAGCACATCCTGAACTCTGTCAGGTAGCACAACTCTCTCTCTCTCAAAGCTGAAACAAAAGTCAAACCTAATCAGTCCAACCACAATTCAGTCAACTATAACGCCACTATTTATTCACTGTACATTGTTTGGACAGCAAATCCTACTGGGAAAAATTTTTTAACGAAAGATAAACACACTTGACACAAACTAAAAATCCATTACACAAAAAAGTCTAACTTGATTTATGGATGAGAGTAGCTTCTGACTAAAATGCTAAAATGATCGATTTTGTTAAAACAAAATCTGGTATTATGTTAATTTAGCTAAAAAATGAGCTGATTGTCTAAATCATAGAGTGGATGTTATTCAACAAAGAATAAACATCAATTTCGAACAAAATCTTCTCTCTTTTTTGCTTTTCATAAACAGCAGTCTAATGCCTACAGTTGAACAGAACTGTAGGCATTAGACTGCTGTTTATGAAAAGCAAAAAAGAGAGAAGATTTTGTTCGAAATTGATGTTTATAGTTGAAAAACTATGCAAACCTTTTAATAGCTATCTCAAATGTTCCAGTATGTTTCATAGACTATTATACTCTCATGATATATGGCTTACTATTTATTTTGAACACTCTAGTTTTACTTTTTATCAGGAAGTTATAGCCATTAGTGTACAAACTAAAGAATTCACCACCATCGTTACACTTTCAGTATTTCAGAAGGTCACACTGAACTGCAGAATAGCACATAAATATCTGTCTTGAATTGCTTGATGTTGGCGGTCATTATTTCATTCAGTGTGAGGAATGCTTTGAATGCCGAAAAGAAAATTACTGCACTTTGAAACATTGCCGCATATCCAAAGTTATCAAATACCACCTGGATCATTCAGACAGCCGTTAGAATAATAATGAGACAAAACAAACTCATCACAACTGTAATGTGTCGTGCTGGGAGTATCCTGTTATGAGGATGTCTGCTTCTATCAGTCATTGATGGGAAGTTCATTTTGGATGGAGAAATCAGTCCATCCATTTCCTCTGACTTAATCCTACTGATCTTAAACTCAAAAGTTAACCCTGTAAAAAAGTTCTTAAATTTTATTTATAAAAAGAAGGCATGTAGAAGATTGCGTTTTTTTGGCAAAGTTTTGATCATGTTGATAATTTAGAGGCTTTTTGCATATCAAATATGATACAGTAAGCTTTAGGGTTAATGAACAGCCAAATTAAGTAAAAAAAAACAAAAAAAAAAAAACAAAGATCTAGCCTTAACTCAAATGATTTGTTACTGAAAAACTTGAAGCAAGTAGTTCATGTAAAACAGTCCAAATATATCACTGACCTGAAGAAATGCTGTAAAAATGGGCCAAAATATCTTTATGTGGACATGAAGGGCTGAAAATTGAAGTATCCCGAAGGCACTGTGAATGAACATGCTTTGTAAAATTCTTTCTGCCTGATGTTTACTACTAAACGTTTATTTGCATCTCAGCTTGGTAGAGCAGTTTTTTTATTTAGATGCCATAAATAAATCATCATGAATGAGTCATGATTATTAACAGCTGCAGGTCAGCGATGACATATGAATTAATGGGCAATTAAACATGCTGTAAATGTTCTCCAGGGTTAATAACAGCGTAACATGTTTTACGGTGCGCTCCTTGTGTCAGTGAATGTTTAATACCCAATTATGGTTTTCTAGCTCTGCCAATGGAGGCTGGTTTATGATCAATGATAAAGCTGCATGCAAGCTTCATTTGAATATTCCCTGTAAAACACATTGAGAGTGTGTGAAGCTACATCATGATGACACAGCATGCATCCTCTCCACTCAGCGAGCAATGACACTTTCAATATAAAGAGCTCCTCTTCTCTCACTGCTCTTCACTGATACCTTGAACCATGACGCACCCACTTTGACCGACCACCTCCATGGGTCTCATCACACTTTCACCTCATATAGCCTCTGCAACAAGACTAAGCACTTTGCTGTCTTCACATCCCGCTGGTGGGATCAACTTTCTGTACATGTGTGAACAGCAAAAGTCACCCCTTTCAAAACTTGTGACTGGCTAAAAATATTTTACAAACAGAATTTTGGTCTTATTGCCTGTAAAAATATCCAGTCCTCCTTTAAACCAGATACACATTTAACATCTTGCAAAAGTTAAAAGATGCATGCTTGTAATAAATTCATTATCAAGATGTTTTTAACTTCAAAACATTGTGTCTGGCTAAAATGCGAGTCTTATATCCATAATATTGCTTTCTCCAATAAAAAAAAAAAAGCTGTCTTTTCTGAATCGGGGAGAAATATGCATCAAGAAGTGTTTATTAGCAAAAGCAGTCAAAAACAGTTCTGTGGGAAAACATCAGGGAATGGACTTTTTCACTGGAATAAGAGTTATTATGGATTATAGACTGATATTTTGGCCAGAAGCAACAGTTTAAAGTTAAAACATCTTACAAACATGCAGCTTTTCACTATACAAGCCATTAACTGATTGTGATGCTTTTATCAGCTTTTTTGACTCTCATTCTAATTCATTCTCGTTTATACTTTGTGTGACCTTTGTGTGATGTAATGCTAAATTTCTCCAAATATGTTCTGATGAAGAAACAAAATCATCTACATTTTAGATGACCTGAGGGTAAACACATTTTCAGCAAATTTTCATTTGTGGATGAACTGTTCCTTTATATTAAGTTTTAAGGTTGTTTAGATATTTCTGCTGGAAAACAAGAAAATAATACTGATTTACTGTACTGACAGTACTGATCTTTTTCTGATGTAAAATTAATCATGACAGAAATCTTGAGCTTTATATTAGGTAGTATTTTATTTATTTATTTATTTATTTATTTTTTATTTTTTTATTTTTTTAATTGCATGCTTGACATTTATACGCCATTGAAGTCTTTGAAGTTGCTTTGGATAAGTGACTGGTTAATGCCCTAAATGTACATGCACATTTTTAGACAGTGAGTGGAAACATGAGAAAACAGGAAGAAAATGAAAACACAGCTTTAACATAACTTACAATAAAACCGGTAATATTGTGAAATATTATTACATTTAAAGTTACAGTTAAAATAACAGTTTTAATATATTCTTAAATGTAATTTATTCCTGTTATGGCACAGCTGAATTTTTAGCAGTCACAGTGTCACACGACCCTTCAGAAATCATTCTCATATGCTAACTTGGTGCTCAGAATGATTATAAATTTGTTAAAACCATGATACTTTTTTGAGGATTCTTTGCTGAAAAGAAAGTTCAAAAGAATAGCATTTGAAATAGTAATCTTTTGTAACAACAACAAAAACAAACTAAATCTCTAAACACCCAATATTCAATTTAACCAGGCTCTAAAATAGTGCTGCACAATGAGGAAATAAGTCATTGTCATACTTTTTAGTGCAAACACATCCCTTCAATGCAAATTAGGCTTTTTATAGAATATGCCACATTCACAAAACTCAGAAAGTTGGTAAAATGGAATATAAATAAATATAAACATATTATCCCCATCATCATCATCATCATCATCATTAATTTTATTTTTATTTTAAAAATGTTGTTTGTTGTTTTATTTAAGAATTGCAGCATCTAAATTGCATTCATTACTGATATTTCGGGTCTGTTTGTGCCATGACCCGATTTGCATAATTCCTTGAGTGAATTGGATGCTAAAACAACACAGACAGTGCAAGAAAATAAATATTAGCGACCCCCCACCCCAGTGTCTGGTTTGTTGTCATGGATACTACATAAGCTTGTGACTTATGTCATGAGGGGTTTCACTGAATTGCGCTAGAGTGTCTTATTGGGAATTCAACTTACACAGGTCATCAGCAGTTCTGAGTAGTTTACATATCTGATGTTTTAGGAGAGGAAGTCTGTGTGGTGCCGGCGGTGCTGTGCTGTTTATGGAGCTTTGTGGCTCATGAAGTCGAGGTAATGTCGGGTCAGCTTATTGCCAGTGTGACAGGACAAAATTTTCCATTTCGTATGACAAGAGTGATATGTGTGTTTACAGAGGGCCAGTTCTGCCTCTGCTCTCTCCCCTTATAGAGTAAGACAGCCAGTAAAGGGTCTTCAGCATACTGTTATGCTGTTCAAGAGGTTAACGCACCGTATGTGTGTATACATGCACGTGTGTGGTCTGGAAAGAGAGGGGGCGCCGCGTACTACGTGCACCTGGGTGCCAAAACAGTTTTTTTTGGCGCTGAAGTACATCAACACGTGTATGCGGAGAAACACACACCCTTGATCGCACACTAATCTACACACTTATGCGGTGCCTTTGGGCCTTGAATACAGTAATATTTAATAGACTCGCCACAGCTGTGGCTCCTATAGTCTCCCTGCAGCTTATTTATTGAGCCTCACGGTGGGGAACATCACTGTACTTCAGTCATCAGAGAGACTCACAGCACATACGCACCTATTAATATAGCTGCATATGATCAAAGGTTTATGTCCCTACATCTCTGCTGAGGAACACAGATTACAGCCTGGAGGTCACACAGAGGTTATTCTGACTTAAGCAATGTTGAAACACGGCATGTATAAAAAAAGAGACAATGTGACACAACAATGTCATGGCTAACATGACCATTTACATGAATATATGAAATCGTTTAATGCCACCAATGGGGTCCATTCAAGCATGTACTGTATATATGGACTGATGTATAAAAATAAACATCACTTACACTATACCTTTCAAATATTTGGATTTTTTTTTTTTTTGTATTATTATTTTTTAATGTTAAAAAATAAATCTATTTCAAATGAATGCTGTTCTTTTGAATTTTATATTCATCAAAGAATCCTGGAAAAACATGTACCATGGTTTCCACAAAAATATAAGCGGCACAACTGTTATTAAAACTGGTAATAATAAGAAATGTTTCTTGAGCACCAGATCACCATATTAGAATGATTTCTGAAGGATCATGTGACACTGAAGACTGAAGTAATGGCTTCTGAAAATTCAGCTTTGCCATCACAGTAATAAATTACATTTTACAACATTAAAATAGAAAACAATTATGTAAAATTGTTATGATACTTAAAAATATTACTGTACTGCAATTTCCATAATCAAATAAGTGCATCTTTGGTACTGTAAGCCTAACAGAATTAATTCAAAAACATTTTAAAAATCTTAAAAAACAAAAAATAGCCTATAAAACCAGAAATGACAACTTAATTGTATTTGATTTTAATAAAATTTAACCGTTTTGATAGTTTTTCTGTGCTAGAAAAGTCAAATCTTTGGCAAACAAACACAGGTGTCTCATTAAACAGAAAGAAACATACTTGATGAGCCTGTTTTTCTGTACCTGCAGTATCAACTGTTTTAGAAAATCATTGTAATAATGGCCACTTTAAATATATTAATAATCATGCTGAAGGATATCCAGTATGAGAGTAACATATTTCTGGTTTTCTGTCTATAAAGACCTACTTGAGATTTACAGATGGGGTTATGGGTGTACATAAGACAAAAATAGCTTGAGAAACATGCCATAATGCAGATCTGTGAGAGGGAATAAGTTATCATGCTGAACTGTTTTTATACTGAACTAAGCAACCTTTATGGAAATTTCCAAATAAAATTTTACGGTCTAGTGCTTGAAAGTTGCCATATACTGTAAAAGGCATGGCATTTCAAAACAGATTTAGCCATTTTGATGGATACCTGCTCCACTCCTCGAACACACACACGCACACACACACACACACACACGCACACACGCACACACAGACACACACACACACACACTTTTATACTGAGATAATGATATTTTCTATCCTTTACCCTACCACATATTCACAGATGTGTGGTTTGTGAATATGTGGTGGGGTAAAGGATAGAAAATGTCATTATCTCAGTATAAAAGTGTGTGTGTGTGTGTGTGTGTGTGTTCGAGGAGTGGAGCAGGTATCCCCCCCCCCAAAACATAACTGTGGTTTATCACACCTGAGTTCAGTTTCTCTAGCCACACCCAGGCCTGATTACTGCCACACCTGTTCGCAATCAAGAAATCACTTAAATAGGACCTGCCTGACAAAGTGAAGTAGACCAAAATATCCTCAAAAGCTACACATCATGTTGAGATCCAGAGAAATTCAGGAACAAATGAGAAAGAAAGTAATTGAGATCTATCAGTCTGGAAAAGGTTATAAAGCCATTTCTAAAGCTTTGGGACTCCAGCGAACCACAGTGAGAGCCATTATCCACAAATGGCAAAAACATGGAACAGTGGTGAACCTTCCCAGGAGTGGCCGGCCGACCAAAATTACCCCAAGAGCACAGCGACGACTCATCCAAGAGGTCACAAAAGAGCAACATCCAAAGAACTGCAGGCCTCACTTGCCTCAGTTAAGGTCAGTGTTCATGACTCCACCATAAGAAAGAGACTGGGCAAAAATGGCCTGCATGGCAGAGTTCCAAGACGAAAACCGCTGCTGAGCAAAAAGAACATAAAGGCTCATCTCAGTTTTGCCAGAAAACATCTTGATGATCCCCAAGACTTTTGGGAAAATACTCTGTGGACTGACGAGACAAAAGTTGAACTTTTTGGAAGGTGTGTGTCCCATTACATGTGGCGTAAAAGTAACACAGCATTTCAGAAATAGAACATCATACCAACAGTAAAATATGGTGATGGTCTGGGGCTGTTTTGCTGTTTCAGGACCTGGAAGATTTGCTGTGATAAATGGAACCATGAATTCTGCTGTCTACCAAAAAATCCTGAAGTACCATCCATCTGTACCGGCCATCTGTTCGTTACCTCAAGCTGAAGCGAACTTGGGTTCTGCAGCAGGACAATGATCCAAAACACACCAGCAAGTCCCACCTCTGAATGGCTGAAGAAAAACAAAATGAAGACTTTGGAGTGGCCTAGTCAAAGTCCTGACCTGAATCCCATTGAGATGCTGTGGCATCACCTTAAAAAAGCGGTTCATGCTCGAAAACCCTCCAATTTGGCTGAATTACAATAATTCTGCAAAGATGAGAGGGCCAAAATTCCTCCACAGCGCTGTAACAGACTCATTGCAAGTTATCGCAAACGCTTGATTGCAGTTGTTGCTGCTAAGGGTGGCCCAACCAGTTATTAGGTTTAGGGGGCAAACACTTTTTCACACAGGGCCATGTGGGTTTGGATTTTGTTTTCCCTTCATAATAAAAACCTTCATTTAAAAACTGCATGTTGTGTTTTCTTGTGTTATCTTTGATTAATATTTAAATTTGTTTGATCTGAAACATTAAAGTGTTAAAAGACAAACATGCAAAACAATAAAAAATCAGGACGGGGGCCAACAATTTTTTCACACCACTGTGTATATATATATATATATATACAGTGTTGGGGAGTAACTAGTTACATGTAACGGAATTACGTAATTTAATTACAAAATAAAAGTAATTGTAATCAGTTACAGTTACTGAGAAAAAAATGTGTAATTAAATTACAGTTACTTATGAAAATGTTAAGGATTACAAAGGGGGTTACATCTGATTTTTTTTCACACACACTCCCACATACAGATTTAATTGACTTCTTTCAAAAATTGCAGTGACTGCTCTAAAATATGAAACACCAATGTTTCAGAAGTTTATAACATGCTTCTCCGATAACTCTTATATTTCCTATATGGGTTTATGTATATGCTTTATTTTTTAAGATTAACTATTTTTTTTTTTCTAAGGAATTGTTAGATCCAGTGTTTCCTGTCATGCAAAGATTTGATTTCAAAAACAGTATCATAGCTTCAATACTACGACTGAGGTGAGACCCTTGAGCAAAGGGACCCTTGCCCCCCCCCCCCCCCCCCCCCCCCCCCCCCCAGAGCAGTGGGCAGCCATATTGTTGCGGCATTGTATTGAAGTATTGAAGTATAGTATTGAAGGTGGAAGAGAGCGCTGGTTATTCACTCCAAAATCAAAATGGCTTGATAATTGAGACTGTTTAGGTTTTTGGGGGATTAAAAAAAAGGAGTGAATTTCTATCATTGTAGGGTGGTTGTGTCCACAAACTGCTAAGACACATTTATATGCAAATGAAGATATTTTTCATCCAATGTCTCCTTTAAAATTAAAATATTATAATCTTAATTATAATCTAGTGATGAAATATTTCGAAAGTCTGACAGTAATCAGTGTTGAGTACTACTGTAAGATTAACCCTGCCTGGTTAACATGTTTGAAAATTATTAACAGTTGAAAACATTAGAAATTTAGAAAAGTAATCAAAAAGTAATCAAATGTAATCAGTTACATTACTTTAATAAAGTAATTGAAAAGTTAGATTACTTATTACATTTTAAGTAGGGTAACTTGTAATCTGTAACCTATTACATTTCCAAAGTAACCCTTCCCAACACTGTATATGTGTGTGTTATATATATATATATATATATATATATATATATGTATATGTATATATATATATATATATATATATATATATATATATGTATATATATATATATATATATATATATATATATATATACATTATGAGGTATGGAGTGTAAATTAATGAGAAAAAAATGAATTTAAACAATTGTAGAATCAGGCTGCAACATTACAAAATTTAAAAAAGTGAAGGGGGTTTGAATATTATATATATATACAAACACACACACACACCTCACTGCACTTTTGAGGGCACTATGTGTCTCACTTTGGCCACTGTGATGTAAAAATCAGAATTTATGAATTTGTGACTCAGAGCTAAATGCACATCAGCATGAATCACAACTGAACTGCACTCCATTGCTCTGATGTGTCACTCTCAGCAGAGCACTAAAAGTGACCGATCTGTCTACGACAAGCCCCTGGTGTGTTCACAGCGAGGTTAGAGGAGACAGCTGAACTGAGTTTGCTCACCTTACTTCCTTAAAACCTCCTGCTGGAGACCCGGACTCTCAGAAAGAGCCTGACTATACATCTTCAGAGGAAGCTAAAACATCAGTCACACCCAAGCTGCACCCATCACCTAACCTTACATTTACTATTTACATTAAAACATTAAATTATATTACCACGATCATTTACACAGTCTGTAATTACATGAATTACTGCAGTCTGGTTTAGCTCCCCGTCAGATCACTGAAACGACTGTAGTTAAATTGATTAATGGTTTCCTTCTAACCGCAGACAGTGGACGTGTTTCTGTGCCTGTGAATTTAAACACATTGTTGGATGCTATTGATCAGTCTATTCTCTTTGACAGGATATTTTAGAGGGGCCTTCAGGCAAAACTCTTTCCTGACTCCGATAGTGCCTTCTTGTGTCTGTCCGAAATAAGTTACACTAGACTACAGGCTTTATAATTACTTCAGGATAAGTGTATTACGAAGGAATTTTGTGGAGTTGAGTTGTATTTCTTCACCAGTGTTAAAGGTAAGTGAGTGCTTTTAGAAAAAGCACCGCTGTTCACTCAACTGAAAAAGTATGCATTTAGGGTGCATTTTTACACTGTCGCCACTGACCTGAGTTTATTGGTATTCTTCAGAACCTTCAGGCCCACTTTGAGAGCTGAGAGTCCCAGCAGAGTTAATTAGGCTTTATATTGCTTACTGAAGCAGCGAATCTGTGGTTACACATATCAGAACCCGCTCCACACTCAACAACACGCTTCCATCACAAGGCACGCCAGCACACTAAATCCATCAAGGATTTCCAAAGCCGATAACTGCTGAGGATTCATCCGCTGAGCCACGTTTGAAGAATGTTACAGGAGAAAAAAAAGAGGGATATAAATAATTCACACGTACACAATATGAAGAGAACAGAAATGAAATTCCAGTGCCTGATTTTGGGCCTGGAGAACAGCAGTGCATATGGCTTTGTGTTTGCTCATTAATTTGCAGGACTGCCCTAGTGAAAAATAAATATATTTAATTGCATTTAAAATATATTTATTTCATGATAAGCATATACTAAAAATAGATTGACGTGTCTTTACTAACTGAAAATACATTCTAAATGTGGTTATTTCATGTTTTCATCAAGCACAAACTTAGTGCACTACAAATTCATTTGTAAAATACTATACTTTTTACAAATGCATTTGGGGAAGGATGAAATATATTTATTCATCTTTAAAAAAAAGTACACTGGCTAGGTTCTTAATTCCATCTACAACATGTTTGAAACTTGTTAAAAGTGATTTTCACACATACATACCCAAATAACTAACTGGACGAAACCTTTGAAAGAGGACACCACTTCATAACCCCAATGACATGTCCATGCTCACTCAGCCCAACAATTAGTGTCAATAAGAGATGAATGAAGCAACTCATCTTATGATCCTGTAGCTGTATGAAAGCCATATAATGTATGTGGGGATTGTTTGTATTGTATGTTGTCATATCATTTAAGTAAACAAGGCCGCTGTATGAGTTCTCACCTAAATCTATGGCACAAGAGACAATATCACATTCTGTGTATTGATATTTGTTTGTTCCTTCACCCCTTAATAGTGTCTTAAGTATTGTAATAATGTGATTTTAACATAGGCCTAAATATAGGCTACAGTTTGTTCAGTGAAGGGGGCTTGATAAGTCAGTCTCTTCTCACCTAACTTTCACGACCTGTGAAATTCACCAACAATCGGTTTTGCTGTACTTTTGCTAAACATCTGAACTCGGTAGAGTGCACACTATTGGGAATCTGTTGCAGGTTGGGCACATTTTTCAGAAGAAACCTTTAGAGTCTAGAAACTCATTACAGCTAAAGGCACAAGTCTCACCATGTATTTCAAATCTGAGAATGATGAAATTGATTTAAGATGATGCTGTGTAATTTTTTTTTTTTTAAGACTTTCTTTTTGGGCAAACCAAAGAAAATGTGAAGTATGAATTGAAACATCCAGTATGTTTCTTCTAACAGGTGCTGAAAGGGCAGAGTTTCCAAACACAACTTTTGCCTACAGCACAAATGTAACAATGGGGGATTTGCAAATAAAACTATATAATTTGTTAAATATTGAAGTAATACTTCATTAATTTATTTTAGTTGAAATTTTCTGTTGACCTGTTATGATTAAATATACAATACAATACACTGTATTTCAGTTCTACTTGTTGAGTATAAAAATAGTTTAGATAAAAAGAAATGTTTTGAGTTGCAAATAATTATAATAATAATTCATAATGATGCAGTACTTTGTATAGTTATGAATTTTACCTTTTCAATTATTTAACCACACTTCAAATAGTGCTTTTCACAATTTTGAATGGTTGCAAAGCAGCTTTACGTACATATGTGACCCTGGAGCACAAAACCAGTCATAGCACAGGTATATTTGTAGCAATAGCCAAAATTCATACGTCACATATAAATCCGCAGCGTACTGCGAGAGCGTCAAACCGCCAAAACATTTCATTGCATTTTTACATTAACATTTGTGCATCGAAGCGTGCAAGATGTTACCGGATGGTTTTTATTCCTTCCGCATGCACTGAAACATAAGCAGTACGTTCACATTCTTCCACCGACGAACTGTCTGTGTTTTAGTGCATGCACAAGAATAAAACTAATGTTATGCCGGTTTATCCAATTTTTTTCCTGCAGCGTTAATGACAGATTCATGTCAGGTAAAAGGGAAGCAAAACATTCTGCAGATGATATCTAATGTTGTGTCCGCTGACTTCAACAGCTTCAAGTTTAACGCACTTTCGCGTTCTATACAGGCACGTTTATTTCCACGCACCGCTTATATAATTTGATATAATTTTTCATATAATTTGTGCTGTCATTGATGGAAAAAAAAGTTTTTTAAATTATGTTTTAAATTATTTAAAAAATTAAATTTATCACTACGAATGTCTGATTTGGTGGCTCATCTGGTAAAGCGAGTTCACGTGTGTGGCAGCGACCCGGGTTCGAATCCAATCCGGGGTGTTCCTTCAGCCAATGTTTCGCTGGATAACTGTGTATGCTGGGGGTGTTAATAAAAAGGCAGCTTCTTAAGCTGTGCCATTATTTATGAAGGTTAATTTATTGCATTAGAAGCACACAATAATTGTGCCATTAGCACACTTTAAGTATACTTGGAATGCCATTGCAATGCATTTTAAGGTCACTAAAATTGTAAGGGATAGCATGACCTCAGTTTGTTATTAGTATAATATTAATGTATGTGCAACACTCTTACAGTGTAATTTAATTGCAATTGTAATGTCTCCAAAATACATTTGAAGTTCATGGTGAATGAATTCTGCATTTAAAAAATTAAATAAAAGAGTGGATATTTAAAGTGTACTTAAGTATACTTGGAATAGCTCCACTTTAGCACAAACAAGTATATTTAATACAACTTTAGTTGAACTTCAGCACTGCTTTTGCACAACTAAAATGCATTTAGTACAAAATTAGTTGTTCCAAGTATACAAATTTATAGTGTGCCACGAATATATTTAGTTATACTAAAGTACATACAAATAAATTGTACTTAAGTATACTGTTTTTTTCACTAGGGTGGTTGAGATTTTGGTCCAAAAACACAAATTAATTGCTATTAAATGACAGCAGAAGGATAATTATGAATACATGAATGCCCACAGCATTATTCTTTCAGGTTACAAGCAAAATAATCACTGGATTTTCCAAAGTTTGTCAAGACAGTGACATCAAATCTTTAAAAGATAATCAGAGTTTTGCTTAAGGCACTTAATAGCAATTAAACTAGAGAGAATGGTTTGTTTTATGAATTGTTTACTTATTTTTGCACTATATTATACATAGTGTTTACACATTTTCCGCTATTTCTTAAACAGCTGCGTCATTATTTAAATATTTTTTGAATATCAGCCTGTAATTGCGTTACAAAATAGTTCAAATGGCCCCGTTCCTAACATGTATAAGCAAAACGAACTGTGATTGATTGCTTTACACATCAGTCAAACAGCTCTTTCTGTCTAAGTGGGCGGTTCTTGGCTAAAATAAGCTATCGACCCGACCTTTTGCAGTCTAGTCAAAGGTCTGGCTGAGCGAGACCACCATAATAAGACCCACATGAACATTATCATTGTTACATTTAAAGTTGTAACATGACTTGGCCAATTTACGAGCTCTTCAAATATTAATAGCCTACTTTAAATGTATTTAGCCTACAACATTTACACGTTTCTCTCTCTCACACACACACACACACATCATTTTAGGAATTTGTTGCATGAATGTCTTGCATCACACAAAAGATTAAGACAGATAAACATGTGAATCATGACACACACACACACACACATAAACTTTTTTTTTTTTTTTAATCCTCATAGTTTAGCCTACTTCTGATTCATCTGCAGTAATACTTTCTTATTTAAGCTTTACTTAAATTTAGCATTACGAATCAATATGAGAATGAGACGTCGTACAGGATGTTTTGAATGTCATCTTTGAATATGGATGGCTAAAACCTGGGCTGCGTATGACTTTGCAAATCAATTACCTCGTCCCCATTTCTATATTGGTTTCAGGTAACGAAGCTGCGGCAAGCAGGTCGAGCCCACTATAAAGTAAGGTGAAATCAGCGCGCTGTCAAACAGTGTGAGTGGTGCGAAAGTGAGCATATACTGCCTCTGTGCGTCTCGCGCGCTCCCTGCTCCACGAACACGGATCGCGCGCGCAGCGCCTAACTAGAGAGCGCGAGACCTGGCAGCGGAGAGACCTCGGGGCGGGAGAAAGGGAGTGTGCTGTGAATGTAGAGAAGAGAGAGAGAGAGAGAGAGCGAGAGAGAGAGAGAGAGGTTGGGAAAAGACTACCACCTCTATCCATCAGCCGAGCATCCTGCGGGAAGTCACTTCGAGCGCGCGAGCGGTCGGTGCGGCAAAATTTCTGTCCGTCCGAGCAAATGGATCATTAAACAGCTCAGGATGTGACTGAGGGACCCAAAGAAGAAACTAAACTATTATTTCCCGCTGCTCCAATCACGCTGGTTAGTCCCTTATTGATTTATTCTTTCACCTGGGTTTTTCTTTTCTCTTTTCATCATTAATGTGCGGATGTTTCGGCGAACACTTTCCAAGTGAGGTCAGGAGGAAATGTCATAAATGTAGCTGAATGCATGAAAAGTTCAAAGATTTTTCATGGGTAAGTAACAAAAAAATTAAACTGTTGAAAACGAGTTTGCTGTGTTTTACCATTTGGACCATTTTTAATAATAACAATTACAATAATAATATTTACTGATATAATAATAATAATAATATTTATTAGCCTTGTTCATATTATACAATATTTATTCAGACGCAGCTGTGGATAACCGCAGTTGAAGTGTTAACAGTGCAAATCTTGATGCTCGTAAAGTAGACTACGAACTACAGCACTGTCAGTGTTTAGCGACCGATATTTCTTGGCGTTTTATTGTTTTGCATTAAGCTCAACAGGTTCGCATCTGTTTCTAACTGCAGTTGCTGAAGGGCTCTGTGTCTCAAGCACAAACCGTCTCTTACCCTTTGGAGTCTCTCTTACATGAGCTGAGAATAAATCGTTTTAAAATCAGCTTTCTTTACGAATTGTCATGATGCATGTGTTCTATAATGTTGTATATGTGCTGTTACTGTAAAAACAGACGTGTTAAAACATGTCTGGTAAAACAGATGTTATTATTCAGTTGTCTTTAAAACTATACTGTTAGTGCAGTGTCACAGTATGTTAGAATACGGTATATTAGTGTCAGAATATTTGCATTGTTTCATCTGCACCCTTTAATGCAAAATATGGGCTATAAATGATAAAAATGAACAACTGACTTGTTTTGCTGTTTTATCTATTTTGTACTTTGCTTTGAGAGAGAAAGAGTGATTCTAAATAATAGGCTTAATGTTTGAGGTCTGATACAGTCTACCATTTTCTGCCCGTTCTTCCCTGTCCATGCCTTGCGTTTTTGTTTTTCTGTACTTCTTTTTACTGTACTCTACATGATTGCTTCCCTTTTACCTCTGCCTCTCTATTCTGCTGGCATCCTGTTCGCTCTTGCCGTCTTTTCACTCCCATTTCACATCTGTCTCACTCTCTCCCACTGGAACTCTCTCCTCTTCCTGTCCTCCCACATTTGCCAACCTCTCACTCGCTCTTATCTTCCCGTCTTCCTGTCTCTCTCTATGTAGATGGGGTCTAATCTAATGTCAAGCTGGTTGTGAAGGTGTTTGATCTGGTCCCCTCGACCCCAGCCGGAGTCCCCATGGCTGCTGGAGTGGCAGCCTGGCTCCCCTTCGCTCGGGCGGCGGCCATAGGATGGATGCCCGTGGCCAACCTGCCCATGCCCGTCGCACCGACCAATAAGAACAAGCATCAGGACGAGCTTATTATCCTCAACGTCAGCGGCCGACGCTTCCAGACCTGGCGCAACACGCTAGACCGTTACCCTGATACGCTCCTGGGGAGCTCCGAAAAAGAATTCTTCTTCAATGAGGAAACTAGGGAGTATTTCTTTGACCGAGATCCAGATGTGTTCAGAAGTATTCTTAACTTCTACCGCACAGGGAAGCTGCACTACCCACGCTACGAGTGCATCTCTGCTTACGACGAGGAGCTGGCGTTCTTTGGAATCATTCCCGAAATCATCAGTGACTGCTGTTATGAAGAGTACAAGGACCGCAAGAGGGAGAACATAGAGCGTCTTATGGACGACCTTGAGGACAACAAAGACAGCAAACTCCCCAACATGACTTTCCGCGAGACCATGTGGAGGGCCTTCGAGAACCCGCACACTAGCACCATGGCGCTGGTTTTCTACTACGTAACCGGATTCTTCATCGCCATATCTGTCATTACCAACGTGGTTGAGACGGTTCCTTGTGGTTCTATGCCGAACCAGAGAGACATCCCTTGCGGTGAGCGCTACACCGAGGCGTTTTTCTGCATGGACACGGCTTGCGTAATGATCTTTACGGTGGAGTATCTAATGCGACTGTTCGCAGCGCCCAGCAGGTACCGCTTTATGAGAAGCGTGATGAGCATTATCGACGTGGTGGCCATCTTGCCATATTACATTGGGCTCGTCATGACCAACAACGAGGACGTAAGCGGAGCCTTCGTCACGCTACGGGTGTTCCGCGTCTTCCGGATCTTTAAATTCTCCCGCCACTCCCAGGGTCTCCGGATCCTTGGCTACACGCTGAAGAGCTGCGCATCCGAGCTCGGCTTCCTCCTCTTCTCCCTCACCATGGCCATTATCATCTTTGCTACAGTCATGTTCTACGCTGAGAAAGGCTCCTCGTCCAGCAAGTTCACCAGCATCCCGGCTTCCTTCTGGTACACCATTGTAACCATGACAACGCTGGGGTGAGTCATTTTGTCTCCGAATTACTTCTCTCTGTATATTTTTACACTTTTTAACCCTGAATGCACGTCAAGACACACCCCTCATGCATTTCAAAGGGTAAGTCTTAAAGGGATAGTTCATTCACTGTGTGCAGAAATTGTACCTTCAGGGGTACAGGAGCTTGCCACCTTAAAGGGACTACTGTGTACCTTATTTACCCCTAAAGGGTTCAAAATAGAACTTGGGGTACATATATAATATGCACCTTTTAGGGGTAGATAAGGTACAAAGTTGTCCATTTAAGGGAACTGCCTCAGTGACAAACTGTTGTACCTCTAAAGGTACAATTTTTGCACAACTTTTCTAACAGTGGAATTAACAATTCTGCCATTGTTTACTCACCCTCATGTCATTCCAAATCTGTATGACTGCGCAACACAGAAGAAGATATTTTAAGAATGTTTTAGTTCACACAGTGAAAGTTAATAGGGTCCAGTTTTGACATTCGTCATTTGTGTTATGCAGAATAAAGTCATACAGGTTTGGAGCATCATGTGGGTGAGTATGTAATGACAGAATTTCCCTTTTTGGGTGAACTATCCCTTTAAGTAGCCCCATGTACAAGGTCTTTTTAACCACCAAAGTGCAACTTAAACAAACACAACTGTTTACAGTATAACATTACACCTCTTCGAAAGAGAAGCCGTTTCCCTGCAGCTTGTGGATTTTCTTTCTTTTCCGAGTTAACTGCTATTAGCATCCAACCCTAATGACCATGGTTGCTGACTGCAGTCATGTCTGCCTGAAGCAGCGGTAGGTTTGGATTTAACTCGCTGCCCCGGGCTAGACTTTATTCATCCCTATTATGCTCCAATTAATATTTAAGCATGTGTGAAGCAAGCACAGGAACATCCTTCAGCATTTCTCCCACACATTAACAACAGAAGGCAACTGCAGAGCTGTATAGCCCCATTTACTTCAAACCTGCCCCTCATAAATCACAGGCCATTTATTCATATGTTCATGACTGATATGTGTAATTTAGGTGATTAATTTAGGTGATTAATTTAGGTGATTATTTTGAATGATTATATGGCGTATGACTTGAGTAATCCGCTAAATATATGCTGCTACAGCTACTTTCATATGTACTGTATGTAGCTGCTGTGTCACTGTGGCTTTGAAACCAGAGCTGAAGTCAAAACGCAAAAGTTCTTTGACTTCCTGTTTAGATGGCTGATCATTGGCTGAAGCACCTGTCTGTGAGGTCTGTGACCCCAAAACAACAAGATTAAGGACTTAATTTATTGTGGACTGTAACTCATGAATGTTACATTGCCAAATGGTTTGGTCCTTGATGAATACAGTTGGGTCTGTGTTCAGGTGACTGTCTTTTTCTGAGGTAGAATTACAAATGGTTAGACATGTAATTATTTATTTACACTTTAGTTTGAGAGTTATCTGTGTATATGTGCATGACCGAATCTCTTAACAGGTCATCGTGGGCATTATGTTGAACTATAACCCTATATATTGTCCTTATTGTTGTGTTAATGAGTTGGCTAGTTTTACATGGATTTCAGAGTAGCGCAGATCTCATTACACATTACTACATTCGCACCAGAGATCCAGTCTCCACTCGCATCTGAGACTTGACCTGAGATGAGAGTGAGAGAGACTCTTCTCATCAATAAAACACGCTGTAGAAGTGTGTGGCACTGTGACTAATGTTCTCAGGTACATGTGCTGAACAATGTAAACCACTATGACATTTCCAACCCCGCTGACGTCATGTGTTCTCACTGCCTGTGTGTGGGAGTGTTTCCCATTCAGTTCAATCCAAATATAAGGGTTCATTTTCACGTCCCAGCAGTTTTTCACAGTTGATTGTGCCAGTATGTTCAGGTTTGTATCCCATCATAACACACCTGTTGATTCTGAGGCTTCCTGTCTGTGCTCTTGACCAGTGCAGTAGTGTGTTTTACACGCCTGGTGCTTCTTTTATTCATTGATTCATTCACACTGATGTGCACGTTACCGGGGTCTCCACCTCACTCAGTCAGAGTGAAATACAGCACTGCAGTTCTGCTTCTCTGGTGAGACTGAGACATTGCATTACCATGTAAAACACAGACCCGCTGCCCTAAGAACACTAGCATGTCAGCTAGGAGAACTAGTCCTCATTAGAGCAATAATCAAATAGGTTAATCAGAAATATCCAGCCTATATCGTGTGTGAATGGTTAACTGTTCTTCTCTGCCCTGTCATCTATCTGAAGTGTTTTCTTCCTCCTCTGTATTGTTTACACCAGTAACATTTAATTTAGCTGCTCTACTGTTGAATTTCATGGCTCTGTGTTTTCTCTTGGCAAGACGGCTGGATAAGACTTGAAGTAAAACAAAAAGAATGCAAGAGGGAAGACAGAGTGAAGGACATTTTTATTGCTTGGACATTGCTCTTACTTATTTTAGGGATGCATGATAGGCTATATCTGTACCATATTGAATATTGGTCAATATTAGATGTATATTTTATTTATTGTATTGGTATAGTGGATATATAATCAATTAAATGTCCTTTACTGCCATCTAACACTCATGTAAAGTTAATCTTTAAAGCACTATTAATTTAATAACACTGTTAAATGTAATCTTTTGCAAATATTTATATAAAAAAATCATTTCATACTGTGAATTATGTTGTGATGCCTAAATTATTGTTAAACCATTGATTTTAGTTTTTTTTTTTTAACTAGACAAAATTGTATAGCATTTTATATTTGCATTTATGGGATATTATCTAAAATGTAAATAATTATCAGCTTAGTAATATCAGTGAGAAGTATCAGTGCAAGTTTAGGAGAAACAAAGACAAAGCTGATATTTACATACAAACATTACTGAAAACTCAAAGTCTCCTAAAATTCCTTAGAAGAAATAATAAAAAAAAAGTACAATAATGAGATAGTTGACATACAATGAGAGTACAGTGCAATAAAAATCAATGTGAAGTCTACTTCAGACTTGAGCAGATATGAAGAATTTGATAAATATTTGAAATCTTCATATTTTGATTGCAAACTTAGTTTGCCGATGTCTAAGTTTTTTTCTGAATATCTAGAAAATAAATTTATTCCTCTGAAAACAAAAAATCTGAGAAGCAGGAGACTCTTGGATCTCCATTTGCTCACCATATAATCACATTGCTATCTAGGAGAAACAACTAAGATATTAATACCATCTCTTTTGTGATTTTTCTTTGCTGTGGGATTAACCTTTGGCATATGAGTGAATGAGACCAAATGACTGCGAACCCTATGTTGCATGTCCTGCAGTGAAACATCAGATTTTGTGTTGCATAAATTGTCCAAGCACTGATTCAGTTGCATCATGGTCCATTTGTTAATCTGGCCCTGAACACAGTGCTGGAACAACCACGCCAGATCCAGACAGGGTTTTATCTGCATTTTAATGCCGTTAGAGAGAGAGAGAGAGAGAGAGAGAGAGAGAGAGAGAGAGAGAGAGAGAGAGAGAGAGAGAGAGAGAGAGAGAGAGAGAGAGAGAGAGAGAGAGAGAGAGAGAGAGAGAGAGAGAGAGAGAGAGAGAGAGAGAGAGAGAGAGAGAGAGAGAGAGAGAGAGAGAGAGAGAGAGATTTGGACCGTATGAGGGCAGAGTCTGTTTTAAAATTACTTTGAGCTTTTACACTTGTGTTTCTTCTGTAAAAACAGGAGGCTTCTGGGGGATTGGGGATTTACAGAGGCAAATGGGAAGAGAATGGATGTTTGTTTATTGGTTTATTTATTTATTTGCGGTAATAAGATGGTTTTGACCTTTAGGTGGAGTAGCGTATTCTAAATGACCTTTAAAGAAAAACACAAATCTCTTGTGTGCTTTACAACACAGTGGCTTATAAGAGATACACCTGAAATATCATTTTCATTCCCTCTCTCTCTCTCTAATTCTGTGTATTGGTACCTTATTAGCCTCTTACCTTGCAGTAGTAGTTTTACTGGTTAAGATATGCTCCCGATGTTACGGACCTATGCATTCTGCACGCTAATGTTGCCGTGAAGAAAATCACCCTGCTAATGAGGGCTTTCAGTTGTTACCACAAGCTTTAATTAACATGACACTCAAAATTCACGCCCCTCGTTTGAATAGATCCAGACTCACCATTCTGCCCCAATACATGGCTGAATCTCTCTCGCATCAACACGGCTTTTATTGCTCTGTTAGTAGGTGAACATACTCTGTCGATACTGATCAGAAGCATTGATTAAAGAGAACAAAGGATGAGGGAGAAGAGGATAAGGGACAGAAAGAGGAATGAGGTTGAATCCATTAGCAAGGGTGAATGATGATAATCACCACAGCTGCAGGGTGGCAAACCGAAGCTTTTCTGATCGCTAAGGCAACATATGTCTCTGTGTGTGCGTGGGGGGTCACTGAGTTCAGAATAACTGTTTCTCTCATGACGTTTGCTGTCAGGGGTTGTGTAGGAGTGGCACAGTACAAAAATCAGTAAAAACCGACTTCCAGTTGCACAAAAGAGACTTTTGTGTTTCTAAAGGCCCAGGTATACTTCACTTTCCACGTTCCATTCCGTCTCGAGCACAACCGCGTCTGCACAGCTTTCAAAGTATACTCAACCGCGAATGAGGAAACTATGTTTCACAACTGTTTTAAACATTGATAATAACAAGAATGTTTCTTGAGCACTAAATCAGCATATTCTAATGATTTCTGAAGAATCATGTGACATCTTCATCTTTTCCATCATAGAAATACATTTTAAAATAGAAAACTTATTTTAAATAATATTTCAAAATGTCCATTTTTTTTTTTTTTTTTTATCAAATAAATGCAGCTATGGTGGGCATAAGAGACTTCAAAAACATTAAAATAGCAATTCATTTTAAAAACAATATTCAATTAATCATCCAATACCATTACCTAATGAAAATCAGTACCTAGGTCTTTCGGGTATTAGTATTTGTTTAATTTATCTATGATCATTCATATCAATTACTGTTCAACTAATGAAAAAGTAGGTTGCATCTTCTACAAGATGCAATACTTAACAATGACAAATCAGACAGTATGGCTTCAGTAGACTTGCAACAGTGCGCACAAGTAGTATGAACTACTTTTATGATACTTTCATGTTGTTTTGTGTCCTTTTTGAAGCTTCAGAGTTCCAGTGCCCATTCATTGTAACTGCATGGGGGAAAAATCAATCTGCACAATTTTTCAGAATGTATTCCATAGAAAAAGAAACTCATATGAGTTTAAGAAAATAATGACAGAAGTTTCATTTTTGGGAGTACTGATCTTTTAAAGCAATAACAAAAGTAAAAAACTCAAGTATCCAATCCAATCCAATCAAATCTCTCTAGCTCTTTTTTTCCCCCACGCACAATGAATTCTAACCTTGAGCTCTCTAGATGCTGCATTCATATCCCCATATCCATCTCCAAAAAAATAAATAAATAAAATTAAGTCAATAGCAGCCTCTCTTTATCTGTACAATTTTCATGTGGTGCATTTCATCATGCTGCAGAGAGAGAATCTATGAAATTCAAATGAGTAAAAAGAAAGATAAAGATTCATTTGTTTGTTTGGGCTTTTGCCTCTCTTCATTCAAAGGCTCTGTGTTCCGGGAGGTTTAGAGTTTCTATGATGGCCAAATTGCTGCCGTTTCATCCCATCAGCCTTCCATAAACACACACTTCCCCCATTAGCGATCAGATCTGATGACATATAATAGGAGCATCAATGAAGGAAGGTATTGTTACCCTGCATCCAGTAAAAAGAGCATTAAATCCATTACCCGTGCATTTATTTCAACAAGCTTTCAACCCAATGCCAATTTCAGTTGATCTAGTGGTCAACGGTCATAGATGTCTGGATTTCGGAGGGTTTTATACCGATTTGCCCTGCCTTTGTTTGTGTTTTCTGCTGGTTTAAAACTGTCGACAGAAGGTATGAGGAAAGATTACAGGTGTTAGGTCAAGCTCTCCACTTTAATGAAAGGTCATGGGAGGAAAGTGACAGTCAAAGGAACATCTGACCTTTGAAATCTCAGAAAATACCACTCCGAAAACTCTGATGATCATCTCTGAGTTCAGAGATGTGAAACTATAAATTATACTGTGCTGTAAAATGTATGCAAAGTTGGCACCCAAAAATGTAAAAACTCTACACATACATTTCTTAATTTTCTTTATATTATTTTTAGTATTTGTGCTTAAGCTCCAACATAAAATTCATACCTTACTGCCTTGCTAGCTAAATATATGGGAATAAGATTCATAAATGCAATTAGGATTTAAGAATCAAAGATATAGATGAATTATGTATCTGAAAATTAAACTATAAATACAAAGGATTATCAATAAAGTCACATTGCTGCTTGCTGATACAGTGGTGTGAATGTCACTACAGAACTGATAAAGGTTTCAAGTTCAATTCCCTTTTTGTCAGGGAACAATTTTGTGATAACCTTGACCTGTACTATATGCCGCTTTTATCATCTCTCTTCCATTTTAGTCTTCTAGCAGGTAAAGAGGCCTTTTTTTTTTTTTTCCATGAGCACTTATCCTATTTCTATGGAGCAGACACATAGCAGCCGAAATGAGGGGGCAGTGAACTAAAGCCTAGGGAGTTGCTCAGAGAAAGATACCCACTAGGTCCCAATTCATTTTCAGTCCTGTCAAACTGCCTGAATATTTATCTCAAAGCTGTATATGTGCACCCCTCGTCGCCCCAGAGAACGCTACTGCTCTAGGTCACTCTGTATATCGCATATGCCAGGATTCGCCACTGCTCAAAGCAAATTCTTTCACAAATAATTTACTGATGCATTCATTTTATAGAGGAGTCGGACATTGTGGCTATTAAATAGAGTAAAATGCATGAGAAAGACATGATAGTTTGGTCAAATATGACATTTTGGATGGTATGGCTCAGGGAGCAACGCCTCTGGATGCCCTCCTGTAGCGTCGACCCTGATTGTATGCTGTATGTAGAGTGCTTATGACAGGTATACAAATTGCCATCCTTCTTCTCAGCATGGGGAATGATCATTGTTTCCTGCTGAAATTCCCATAAGCTGATATATCGAGACTCTTGGAAGTCATATAGGAGAGTGTTCATTAACCCATAATGTTTGTATGGAGAGAATCTGTGTGTTCATTGTCATAAAAAGCTCATTAAAACTACATAGAGAATGAATGAATGATGCTGCTGCTGCTGCTGCTGATGATGATGATGATGATGATGATGATATTTTTATGGTTCTATGTGGAAATGACCGTGCTAAAGTTACACAGCTGTGTGATCATCTTAAATATGACAATCACAGTATTGTTATACACTCGCATTTTCCCCTGAGAGAGTTTCTGTGTGTGCTGTAAACGTATGATTTTGCTCTCTCCTGTGCTGTTTTTGACTGTAATCACTTCGCGTCTGGGTTTCTGTCTCTCTGTTGAGTCTAGCTGATCCACACACTGAATCGTGAAGGTTTCAAAAGGTTATTTGTCACTCAAACACATGGAGTAGTTAAGAGCAGATGTCTGACAGATTAGTCTCACGACATGAAAAGACAGCATAATGAATACATTTCAAGACTTCATTCATTGCCGCCAAAGCGCTCTCTTTTACAGGTTACAGGTTCTGTTTTTTACTGGATGCAAGTAAAATAAAAGCTAACTAAAAGTTTGTATATAGCACCTCTTAAAATATTGTTTTAAAGACTTTCATAAGGAATCAATCTCACCTTATCCAAGTGTGATTTAATGTGGTTTAATACCTTTTGACTGAGTAAGGTCATGTCAAAGATTAAAATCATAGTGAAATTAATGGTTGAAATCAAACTTTGATGCTTGCTTTCTCATAATTAGATTTTGTGACTTTAGCCTGGATTTCACAGACAGAGTCACACTGTCTTGAAAGAATTTACTTTCAGATCACAATAAGATTAAATATATATTTAAAAACCTGAAGACCTAAAAAGGTAAATCTACAGCTGTCAGTAGAATAAAATAATTGTTATTAGTCTTATGATTTCCAAGCATTGTTTAGAATGAAACAAAAATAAATGTCAAATTTGGTAAATTAAACTTATTTTAGAATAATAATTATTATAATAATAACAACAATAATAATAACATTAAATTATATTTTATGCAATTAGCATATTATTTCTATTATTATCATATGAAATTATTTGACATTTTTGTCATCTGGTCTGATGGTCCCTGGATCCCTGGAATTTATGAAGTGTGGGTGAGGCAACTTTGCTGGTTAGGACAGACATTTTTATTAATAAAGAATAAGGATGAAAAGCTAGGATTGTTTTAGTCATATGCCAATGTATTCTATTCTTTTCTATTCAAATCTAAAAGAGAGCAAGAAGAAATGAGGAAGAGGAAGAGGAAGAGTCTGTGACTGACAGAAATAAACGTCTCTTCCACTCAATGTTTCTGTTTAATGCATTTGGTCATTGACCACTGTCATCTTAACTGCTGGTAATGAATCTGCTACTGTCACACTGAATAATGATTTCATTCCACACCACCACCACCAGCTGCTGCTGCTCGGGGCTGTGCATATGTTTCTGTGCATGTATGTGTGTGTGTGTGTGTGTGTGTGTGTGTGTGTGTGTGTGTGTTTTGTATGTGCATGTGTGTGTGACAGGATCAAAACTTTGCTTGTGCTCCATTGAATAAAATGGGATAAATATCTGTTGTTTTTGTCTTTGGGCTTCAGTTTAATCATCATTAGTGACTCATTCAGAGACATGAAATGGATGGTTTGACAATCACATGACTGCAGCAGCAACACTTCATACATACTGATGCACACGCACAAGCCAACACACACTCACAGACACACATGCAAGCGCACACCCGCAGCTATCCTTCTGTCTCCCGCGGATCCTTTTCGGCCCCAGCTGGTTGATGCTGGTGCTAATGTCACTAAACAATCATCACTTCTGTGTGGTGTTTATGTTTACTTCTGATATCAGTTGCCCATGGCAACACATTAATTAATGACTCTGCAGTGATAGCTCCTGCTGCTCTGAACTAGTGCTCATAAAAACAAATATCCAGCTTTAAACAGATGGACTCTGGAGTGAAAATGCGGTTTGTTGCACCTACCAGCCTCCGAGATCCAACTTTGGTTAATAAGAGAAGACGTGTGACCGAACGCTGACTGAACACTGCAGAATTCATATTCTTGATCTGTATTTAAACCTGGATCCTGAACAAAATTGATCCTAAACAAAATAGTAAACAAAAACCTGAATACATCTTGAATTAAGTTTATTTTTATTACCGCACTGTCAAGTATAAATCTAAAAAACTTGAGTGTTTACAGCTAAAGTTTGTATGCTGGAACATGTAGACTGCTGCGAGTGTCAGCTAGAGGACATATCTTTACCTATCGTCACATTCATCTGAATATGTGAAAAGAGAAAGAGAGAGAAAGTATGTGTCAATACATCCAGAATGGAATACTAGCTGACTGCATACTGAATCTTAAAATGCTGCAGTATTTTTAAACTAATGTTCAAAAGTTTGGGGTTAAGATTTTTTAAATGTTTTTGAAATAAATCTTACCTAGACAGCATTTATTTTATTAAAAATACTGTAAAAACAGCAAGATTGTGAAATATTATTAAAGTTTAAAGTAACTGTCATTTTAATACAGTTTTGAGAAAAAAAGATCCTAAAGAAATGATTCTCATATTCTGATTTGGTGCTCAAGAAACATTTCTTCTTATTATTAAACAGTTGTACAAAAATCAAAATGTCCTTTGTCAGATGTTAAATATCAAGGTTATAGTTTGTTTCGGTTTGTCAAACTCGAAATGGAAAGCATTGTTGAGCTCACTGCATTGTAGGACACAGTTGTATGAACAGTGTACTGCAAATCTAGAAAATTTAGTAGGTTGTCCATACAGTCTATGCACACCAAATTCATATGACTTTGTTTTATACTACTGTATATATTGCAGAAATAGTAAGAATAGTATGCTAGTATGCAGAGCTGGGTTGTAAAATAAATATTTTAATAATGAAGTATCAAATATGCATGTTCATGGTGCTCTGACGTTGGTTATGGTCACATGACATGCAGGTAAGTTTAAGTTTAAGTAAGTTTCAGTATGTACTTTATTTCAATTCATTTTAGAATCATTTGTTTTAATTTAACCTTTTTATGATTTAATTAATTATTAGCTTTTCTTTGAACTCATAAACCCCCTGCAGGTCCTTCACAAACCCAGTTTGGGAAACTTTGACATAATATAATGTTTAATGCACTTCATGTTGTTGATAACAAATGGATTATATTTCTTACTCTTTGTATTTTTATATCAATATGGTACAAGATTATCCTATTTAGATTAATGTGAAAAACAAGATAGGTCAAAAGTGTTCTAAAAGTGTTTCTGTTACCTAAAATGTGTAATGTAATGGATTCCCTTACTAACTACAATTTTTGTCATGTGATTAGGAATCAGTAACAGATTACAATTTGTAAGTAATCTACCTAGCTCTGCTAGAATGCGCTTTTGAGTTTGTGAGATTGTGGTTGTATGTGTGTGTGGTTTTATTACTACAACTGGGAGCAGTAAACCCCAGTGTACTTCTCTCTCATCTGTGTTATTTTCCACAGTTTATATCTTTATTTAAGCATTACGCAATTACACCACAGGACATCTGCACCCAACCTCCTGTTCTTTTTTAACTGCATTTGTATCCCTTGACCATTTTTTACACCTTTATACTCCTCCTGTACGATCATCCTGTTCCTCTCTCTCCATCGGTACAGTATCAGTAGCTGGACTGCGGTGAGTCAAGGTGAATCTGGTCAAACAAACTGAACATCAGTATCCCGGTGGGACCTCATCTCGCTGCGGTCACACCGCTGTCCTCTCAGGTGTCCCTGCTTCACACAAATGTGGTTAAACAGCTTGAAGCAAACACACGGGTCGGTCAGATCGCAGCCAATTCCACTGACACCTTCTGCAGAACCGCAACATCATCTCTGACGCACACAGAGCTCGATCCAATCAAATGTACTCATGACACATCATCAGTTGCATGATGCTTTTGTTTTAGGTAAGTGCTCGTTCAGAAACATTTAGGAAGGTTTCAGCACTCTTTCATCTCAGCCTCCTTAAAAATTTGTGATTACGGTTTGGGATTTAGGTATGCTGAAAACAGTTGCTACAGTCATTAAAAATACTATAGTTTGTTACATTAAAGAGTTAATTCACCCAAAAATTAAAATTTGTCTGTTTTACTCACCCTCAAAGCATCCTAGGTGTGTATGACTTTCTTCTTTCAGACGAATCCAATCAGAGTTATATTAAAAATTTTCCTTGCTCTTCCAAGCTTTATAATGGCATGGGCGGGTGTTTTTGTTCAACAGTCCAAAAGTAGTCAAATAAAGCACATTCATCCATATTAAAACGTGCCTCACACAGCTCTGGGGAGTGAATAAAGGCCTCCTGTAGCAAATTGATGTGTTTTTGTAAGAAAAATATCCATATTTAAAATGTTATAAACACCTTTCCTTCACTTCTGCTAACTGTCGTAGGCGGAAGCTGTTCCGTAATGAGGATGACGCAAGACGTATGCGTCGTGCATGCAGCGGTGATCAGCACGATGGAGAACAAAACAAAATGCCAGTCACAAATTAGAAGTACAAAACAAGGATTTATAAAGAAGAATGTCAGAGGATTTCAATATAAGCCAAGAGGAGTAAACCGAGGTAAAGTAAGTTTGGTAAAGTAAGGAAACTTTGCTTCCTTTGCTCCTGTAAACAAACATTTGCGCATACGCTCTTGTAATGAAGGGTCAGTGACGTTGAGATCCATGTCCAGCTTTATTTATACAAAGAAGAGGTCAGACAGGCAAAGTTCAAACAACAGTATCAAGAGCAACGTAGGCAAGGCAGATTCATAAACAGAGTCAATACAAAAGGTCGAGGCAGGCAGCAGACAAAGAGTAAATCCAAAAGGCAGGCAGGGTCAATAAGGGGGGCAGCAAACGGTCAGATGAGAATGAAAAGTCCAGGTATTTAACAGGAAAACACACACAGGGGAAACCACTCAGAAATGTCAGCAATAGCAAAACAAGACTTCGCAATGAGGGTATGGAAGGCACTGGCTAAATAATCTGGATAATAACTAACACCTGTGCAGGTGATCAGTCTGAGGCACGGGGTCATGGGAAATGGAGTCCAAAAGAACCAGTTAGTACTCCGGTGATGGTTCCCTCTGGTGGCGATCGGAGGGAGCCACAGAGGCTAGATTTGTGACAGAGACCCCTCCCTGCGAGCGGCTCCTGACGCAAGGAGGCAAACAACGCCGGAGTCTTCCACGGGGTCTCTGGGCTGGCTTTTCCAGATGAGTCCTATGAAAGTCTGTGGTGAGAGAGGGATCCAGAATGTCCTCTGCACTGACCCAGGACCGCTCTTCCGGGCCATACCCCTCCCAATCCACTAGGTACTGAATTACCCTGCCCTGGCGACGGGAGTCTAGAATCTCCTGAACTTGGTACACCTCCTCGCCATCTATGATGATGGAAGGGGCTCCCTGGTCACCAGCCTCCTCCTGGTCCTTCACTCCTCTCGAACCACCAGCAGGCTTAAGCAGAGACACATGAAAAGTGGGTGAGATACAATAATTGGAGGGCAAAGCCAAACGAAATGAAACGGGAGTTATCTGTCTAAGGATTTTGAAGGGACCCACGTACCTGGGACTGAGCTTCTTGGAAGGAAGCCGAAGACGAAGATCACGGGTAGAGAGCCAGACACATTGACCGGGACGGTAGTTAGGATTTGCACGCCGACGATGATCAGCATGTTCCCTTGTTCGTTGAACGGTCCGTTGAAGGTGGACATGAGCCTCATTCCAGGTCTCCTCGCTCCGCTGGAGGCACAAATTTACAGCAGGTAACTCTGAGGGTTCCCCGGACCATGGGAATAAGGGGGGTTGGAAACCCAGCACACATTTGAAAGGGGTGAGACCTGTGGCAGGTTTGCAGAGGGAGTTCTGAGCATATTCGGCCCATAATAAGTAGGGGCTCCAGTCGGCCTGATTTCGATGACAGTATGAGCGGAGGAAACGGGTGAGTTCCTGATTTAAGCATTCCACTTGACCACTGGACTGAGGATGGTAACCGGAGGTGAGGCTGACATTGATATTGAGTTTCTGACAGAAGGCAGACCAGACTCGGGAGGTAAATTGGGGTCCTCGATCGGAGACGATATCCTCAGGGAGGCCATAGAATCTGAATACGTAGTTGCATAAGGATTCGGCTGTCTCGAGGGCAGTGGGTAGTTTGGGCAGAGATATAAAGTGACATGCTTTGGAGAAACGATCAACCACTGTGAGGATAGTGGTATGACCCCCTGATAGGTGTAAATCCGTGATGAAGTCAATGGTTATGTGAGACCAGGGGCGTTGTGGAATGGGTAGAGGTTGTAAGAGGCTGGCAGGTAGTTGGTGAGAGGGTTTGGATTAGAGCACTGCACGGGCCTAAAATATAGGCCCTAGCCCGGCCCTGGCCCGAGACGCTCAGGCCCTAGCCCGGCCCGTGTCCGACAGCTCATCAGAATTACCGGCCCGAGTCCGACCCGAGCTCATCTTTTTTCCCCTTCTCCCAAAACGGCTTATACTACTGTTTCAGCTATTAAAATACCTCAGTTTTGTATGAAATGGCCCCATTATTTTATTAAGTTAATTTAGAAAAACTTTTGGAGCATTTTTTTTTATTCGTTAAATATAAGTTTTTGTTTTATAAAGTAACGACCAAGCAGCAGCGGCAGACAGAGTTGATCATAGCCTGTGTTTGATCAATATAGCTTTCTCAAATCATCATGACTTGTCTAAAATTAAATCTATAGTTATAAAACAGCTCCACAATGTTAGTTTAAACACTTAACCTAGATAAATGTGCACTGACGCATATCTAGTCGTTTGTGCGGAGAGCTGAAGCACGCTTTACAGGACGCGCCAGAGCGATCATTTGCATTGGAAACATTTGAAAATACGCTGTCATTTTTGCTCATAAAGGTAATAGTAATAGGCTACGTTGTTCGGAACTGTAAAGGGTCTACTTTTATTTGTGTGCACTCAAAATATCAACAAAACATGCTTTTATAAAATAAAAAAAATAAAAAAAGCAGTTTCGGTTTTGAGCAGGAGCGCTTCTGAAAAACCGGAACACAGCGAATACTTGCCTCACTGACTTGATAAATATAGTATCTATAGAAAACTTTGAATTAACGAAATAATTTGAATCGAAAACAAAAACTCTTTCATTATAAAATCCCTAAAGATGCATTCTCTCTAAAGGTGCATCCAATTAGGAGACGGCGAGTCATCATCATCAAATGCATGGATGATCCAAAATGCAGCTTTTCCCGAAGAATTGGGGACTTTTAGTAACTCCCCGCCCTCCAACTTCTCCCTGATGCTCTGCATGGTCAACTGTGACCTGTATGCTAAAGCGTGCATGCCTTGCGTATTGCGTATGTATAATAGCCTATTTATAATATAATCAGTATTTCATACAGTAGCCATGTGTGCTCTGCGCGTATATGGGCACAATAAAAGGAGATAAGCTAAATGAGCCCGAGTCCGACCCGAGCCCGATCTGTAAAAAAAAAAAAAAAAAAAAAAAAAAATGGCCTGAACCTGGCCCGAACGGACTCAGCGTGTCAGGCCCCGTCGGGACCCGACGGGCTTGCAGACCTCTAGTTTGGATACTTTACAGGTGGGGCAGTTCCGAATGTGGGTGATCGTATCGGCCTGCAATGTGGACCACCAGAAGCGATTGGTGAGTAATTGAACAGTGGCAGCGATACCTGGATGACCTGAACTGAGAGTAGAGTGTACCCATTGAATAACTCTGTGACGCAGAGCAAGTGGTACATACGTGCGGTTGGGTAGAGTTTCGGCAGGTGGAGGGTCGGTGGCCTGAGCTTCGGTGATCTCTGTCATGATGTCCCAATAGATCAAGTCAGAATAGATCAAGATGTCATCGATATACACAAACCAACGATTTAGCATGTCTCTGAACACATCATTAATGAATGCCTGGAACACAGAAGGACTATTGACCAGCCCGAACGGCATCACAAGATATTCATAGCGCCCCGATGTAGTGGAGAAAGCCGTCTTCCACTCATCGCCCTCTCGGATGCGAATGAGATTGTATGCACTGCGAAGATCGAGCTTGGTGAAGTACTTGGCCATTCGAAGTTGTTCCAAGGCCGCTGGGACTAGTGGTAGGGGGTAACGGAACTTGACAGTAAGATCATTAAGAGCTCGGTAGTCAATGCACGGATGGAGTCCTCCATCCTTCTTCTTGACGATGAAGAATCCGGCTGATGCAGGTGATGTGGATGGTCGAATGAAGCCTTTTGCTAACTCCTCCTCGATGTATGATTTCATGGCTTCAGACTCAGGTTGTGATAGAGGGAAAACTCGGCCACTGGGTGGATGTGAATCAGGTTGCAGATCAATAGCACAGTCACTTGAACGATGAGGAGGTAGCTGTGAGGCTTTGGTCTTGCTGAAAGCCTCGATTAAATCATGGTACTCAACCGGAAGTCTGTGTGCAGGGAGAGGCGCCGTTCTTTCACTTTCCTTTTGAAGAGTTAGATCTAGACAGCGTTGGCGGCAGGATTCAGACCACTGAATTATCTGTTTATCGGACCAGGAGATAGTAGGATTGTGTTTCTCCAGCCAGGGGAGTCCCAGGATGATAGGAGTTTGAGGTGATTGAAAGACAAATAGTCGGATGGTCTCAGTGTGAAAGGCTCCGGTGCACAGTGATAGATCCTCGGTGGTGAACTGAAACCGGCCAGAGCCCAGAGGACGTCCATCTAGCGCTGCCACTGCCAAACAAGATTCACAAGGAACAAGGGGAATCTTATGAGTTTTAGAGAATGCAGAGTCAATGAAATTTCCTGCTGCCCCCGAGTCGATAAGAGCCGTAGTTTCAATAACCTCCCCATTAACCCTTAAGGTAACTGGTATCTCTAGGACAGAGGATATGGTGGAACTTTGACTCACCGTTGAAGGGTTGCGATGTGGATGAGTGGGACAAGAAGCTCTCAGATGTCCAGGGAGGCCGCAGTATAAACATAGATTCTGGCGCATACATCTCTCTCTCTCCTCCACGCTGAGATGAGTGAAACCAATCTGCATAGGTTCAGGTCCAGGCAGCGATGTCATACCGGCGGCAGCCGAGGAGAAACGAGGTTGTCGTCGTGAGCGGATGAGATGATCGATGCGAATCGCCAGGTCAGTGAATTGATCCAGAGATTTACCCTCATCACGGCAGGCCAGTTCCGACTGAAGTTCCGCACTGAGACCCTTACGGAAGAGGAGTTTGAGAGGAACATCCGACCACCCTGTCTGCGCAGAGAGTGTGCGGAAGGATAGCGCATAATCTGCTGCTGTACCTCTTCCTTGACGGAGAGCTAGTAACTGCTCGCCCACCTCCTTGCCCCCAGCGGTGTGCTCGAAAACCTCCCTGAAGCACTGAAGAAAAGTGGTGAAAGACGGGAAAACAGCGCGTTCCTCACTCCACACAGCAGTGGCCCATTCCAACGCTCGTCCGGTTAGGAGAGAGCAAACGAAGGCAATTCGACTATCGTCTTTGGAATATAACATGGGTTGCTGGTTAACAAACATAGAGCATTGAAGCAAAAATCCCTTACACCTCGTGGGTGATCCATGAAACTTTTCGGGGAACGCCAAGCGAGGGCTGGCGCTAACGGGAGCTTGTGGTGGTGGATTTGGCAGAGGAGAACTCATCGCGGATGGCGAAAGTTGGAGAGTTTGCAGGGTCTTTACCAACTCTTCTGTGAGCGAGGTAAGTCGGCTAAGCTGTTGTTGATGTGAAGCCAGTGCTGATGCTTGAGCAGATACCTCCGTAGTGAAGTGGTTGAAAACTGCTGGATCGGTTTCCGGCGAAGTCTTCTGTAATGAAGGGTCAGTGACGTTGAGATCCATGTGCAGCTTTATTTATACAAAGAAGAGTTCAGACAGGCAAAGTTCAAACAACAGTATCAAGAGCAACGTAGGCAAGGCAGATTCATAAACAGAGTCAAAAGGTCGAGGCAGGCGGCAGACAGAGAGTAAAGCCAAAAGCCAGGCAGGGTCAATAAGGCAGGTAGCAAACGGTCAGATGAGAATCAACAGTCCAGGTATTCAACAGGAAAACACACACAGGGGAAAATGCTCAGAAATGTCAGCAATAGCAAAACAAGACTTCGCAATGAGGGTATGGAAGGAACTGGCTAAATAGTCTGGATGATAACTAACACCTGTGCAGGTGATCAGTCTCAGGCACGGGGTCATGGGAAATGGAGTCCGAAAGAACCATTTAGTACTCCGGTGATGGTTCCCTCTGGTGGCGTTCGGAGGGAGCCACAGAGGCTAAATTTGTGACAGCTATGCCTACGTCCTCCGCCCGGAACGGCAGTCTCTCGTGAACGAGCATATGACAGTTACTGGAAGTTACACAAAACTGTTTATATCATTTTTTTAATATTTTTTGTTTTTTACAAAAACGCATGGATTTGCTACAGGAAACCTTTATTCACCCCCCGAAGGCGTGTGAGGCACGTTTTAATATGAATGGAGGCACTTTATTTGTAAAACTTTTAATATAACTCCGATTGGATTAATCTGAAGAAAGTCATATACACCTAGAATACATTGAGAGTGAATAAAACATGGACTAATTTTCAATTTTGGGTGAACTAACCCTTTAAGTATTGTTCTTACCGTAAGTGACAGATTTGGTCAAAGACGACAAAGGGCACAATGTTTACATGCTCAGACACTCTCGGTCAACAGTGTTGTTACCATTAACAAAAATACAAAATAAAGCTGAAATACAGTAAAATATAAACGTAAAACGACTCAATTAAAAATTAAAGAGATATATATATATATATATATATATATATATATATATATATATATATATATATATATATATATATATAAAACAACTAATACAAATGACAGAGGCACATAATATAATTGAAAACAATTAACAAAATTAAAAAAAAGAAGCTAATTCAAAATACTATAATACTACAATAATAAACATTAATATATAAATATATAAATAATACCAAACAGTGCTCTGCTCCAGTGAAATCACAATTTAAAAGCAACCAAATTAGCTACCATTACTGATTTTACATCTACATTACATCTACTGACATACAGATGCTTTTTTAATGTTTATATAAAAATGTTGTCAGTTGATCAAGATTCAAGCCCTGCATTGAACCCACTGCAAAACAGCACACATACACATCCACAGAATGCACATTATAAACACACTCTTGCCAAACTACAGATATTCAAATCACTCTCTTAGCCAAGCTGCTGCTATTTTAGCAGCCAAACTCATTCACAAACATGCACGTTCACTTACATAAACTTACAAACACACACACTCCAGGGCACCAAATGCGTTTGTAAACAGGCAGATGGGCCCCTTCTGCTCCTGATCTCGTGTCCATCTCCACAGCCAAAAACTGCTGATCCGGGTCACACATTTAAGGATAAATACTGAACAATCAAAGCAGATGCAGCACATCTGATCTCAGACCAGATTATTCAATAATATGTTTACATGCACTGTTATAATCTGTCTGTGTACATGACACAGTGAGTAATTGAATATTTGAAGGATTAAATACACATCGCTTGTTACATCTGTCTTTCGAAACACACAGCCGAGGCCAGTTGTTGTTTAATTAATAGCTATGCTGGACGAAGACTGGTCTTGTCTTGGACCAAAGTCTAACTTTACAAAAACCAGACTGGTATGATTTCAGTCAGACAGATTGAATTGTTGCTTTTAAATTGCTTTTTAGTTTGAGTGAATTCAAACTTTTAAAGTGCATGTAAATGCACTTAATGGCCGTCTGTTTGCATTTTGAGCAGGATGTTTATTGATGTAATAAAAACTGTTATTCTGATTTTAAAATGGTTTGGCTGTTGCTACACATCATCTGAATGGACTTATATGCCTCAACTTCCTCTTGTTTCACTCACTTGTGGAAACATCCCTGACACCACTGGTTAACCTTTGATTGATTTTTTCCCCCCCTATTTATCACTGCTTTAATCTCTGTAAATGCTTTTCCATTGACTTTCAAACAGATTAGATTTGACTGCCAGAATCAAATGTTGATCTGCAAGATGATGGTGAGATGCTGAACACGTTTTAATTGAGATCAATAAGAAATTTGTAACAACTTTCTCAAGGTATTATACAGACCTTGTTCCAATAAGTATGTTGAAACAGTAACATGTACTAGTGTAAATCACGTTAAGCAGACTGCAAATGCATCGAAACATTGCAAATGTACAATGTACTGAGTAACAAACTGACGAATGATGAATTCCAGCCTCATCAAATCCACAGACTATAGATTCTGAATGTAGGTGCCCAAACCACAGACTGCTCTTACTAATTGAGTTCGACTTCTGTTGGATAGTTCAATAGCTGCAAGGTCAGATTTATTGACAAAACTTCAGTGATTTGACTTAGGTGAAACAAATCAGGTGGATTTGAGATGGACTTCAGAAAGACCATGCTGCTGGTTGAAGTTTTGCTAGTGATCAACACAGTCCACCAACAAGACTTGTCTATAGTGAAAAATAAATAGACTAAAATGTATTTGAAGTACATTTATTTCATGCCAAGTATACTACATTTACATTTTTATTTGCTTAATAAAAATACCCTGCAATTGTACATTTTGTATACTAAATGGCAGTGGTAGAATGAGTACTGAAAATTTGTACTTAATTACAAGTACAGTTACATTGCTGAAATACTACTCAATTACAAGTAAAAGTACTGGTGTCAAAACAGTACTTAAGTAAAAGTACAAAGTACTCTTCTCAAAAACTACTCAGAGTACTAGTCATTTAGCCGGCGATATTTAATGAATTATCAAAAAATATTCATTCATATCAAAGATCTATGTGGATAATAGCTATTTTGAACAAAACCTTATCTTATTGACAAAGTACGTGAATTAGTGGTCATGATACAGGAATTTCTAACCTCAATACCTTGAAAAATATCAATATTAAAGTACCCGTTATCCAGAAGTTGCAACTGACTTCAGTGTTGTGATGTATTTCCAAGTGAAATGGAATATTGAATAAAGGATGGGGTTTTATTGTCGTGCACCTCCTCTCCACCTCTTCCTCATAGCAGATTCACGGTAGGAGTGTTTAAGAATATCTGCTTGTTACGTCTGACATCACGCTTCACCACTTCTGGGTCCTAACGCTCTATCAGACCCCCCAAAAAACAACAAAGTGTGCTAATATACACCCACGATGTCATGTAATACTGAAAAATTATAACCCTAACCTTTATCTCCATACTGAAATCCCAGATGGACAGACAGTGTTTCAGCTAAAATATTAGTGTGATTGGCTGAATACCTCAAGCGTGAGACGGAAATGTTACGCCCCTTACCGTATTGTGATCCTGTGTCCCGGCGCGACGACACAAAAACAATAAAACCCATTACAAATGAGGCATTTGTTGCATCCAGTGGGGGACATAATTACTGATTATAATGACTTATACTGTCTTTTTACGTGTCGCGTTGCATCGTTACCATGTCTGCAAACATTACCATGTCTGCATTTCGGAGAAACGACAAACAACAAGCACTACTCTACACTGCTCAAAACTTGCGTTTGAATAGTTAGTGGCAAATTCTTTAAATGTGAATTCATACTTACAGGCTGTGAGTCAGAAGCGCCAGACTGTCCTTGCAAAGTTGGAATTGCCCCACTTTATAGAAACAGTCCTCCGTTAAAATACGCTGCACACACTCTAATATTTGGCTTGAACTGTTCTGGAACAGTGTTGTAAATACAACTTAACCACTGATTTCTAGTTGTGTCCTCTTTTGGAAGCCCAAACAAATTAATTTAGCTTTCACAACGAAACACAGCGTCTCCAGGACATGGCGCCAGCAGCAGCAACAATACTACAGCGAGAATAAAAATCACGCCCTCTTTCTTTGCGTATACATTTGGGCGGTGTTTTGCAAATCTCCCCACACCGTGACGTAGACGTGGGGGTGTGTTTGAATGAGCCGTTTTAGGGGGGCGTGGTTGAGTCTTAACTTTTATAAAGAATATCTCTTTGGTTTTGAGACTTTAGTCTTTGCAACTTCAGGGATCTTATCTATGCACAAACAGCGTGTAACACTCCAAAGAGAAAGGAAAACGCCATTCCAGAGCGGAAGCAATTTTTCAGTTTTTGATTAAAGATTACAATAGCAGACAATTTTTTTTTTTTTCGGTGTATTGACTTGCACGATTTAACTGTTCACCACAAGACTAGTAATGTGGACTAAAATGTAAGTAGGGTAATTTTTGATTTCATGATGACTTCATTTTCAATACCATTGGCAAAACTACAACATACTGTATACTGCCATATAGATATTTTAATATCTAATTTTTTTTTTCAAATTTTTTCAAGGCAATCATTATTTCAAGCTTTGAGTGGTTTAATCCAAGTCTTCTAAAAAGACACATTTGCTTTATATGATGAACAGATTTTAATATAGGCTTTTATTTGTAAACATATAAACATTGATCAGTTACCATTACAAAAATCTCAATCTTAAACATTTGCTCATTCTGTGTATTTGTGTCTTTAAAATAGGGTAACTTTGTTGCAAAAGCTTACAGCACATGGAAGCTTGATTTTAAATTTGATTTCAAACTGAATTGAATTTACAAAAAACAGACAAGTACACAGTAATAAAATTATAAAACAAATGACCTCAATTCAGTTAAAGTATTCGAAATATGACAACACTGAATTTTTAAGAGCCATAAATGTTAATGTTATTTATTTAGATAAATGGAACATCGGATGGCTTTGACCTGTAATGTCTGTACAATGTAGTGATGCAGTTACACAGACTAGGCTATTTATATGTAGAAATCATACAAATATCCCATTCTGAAACATTTATGCATAAACTGACATTGTAAAGAAATTAAAGTTTCATCTTTGATTCTTGAAAGACTTTCTGGTGCATTTCATTTACAGCCAATAAAATTTCCAGTGGCATTTTCATCGGTCAGGCGTGGATCTCAGAGAAGGGCACTCAAGTTAGTGACTAGGACTTGAGTCGCATTCGAGTCGCATTTTTATAGACTTCAGACTTGACTCAGACTTGACCTGAAATGACTCCAGACTTGACTCGACTCGAGGAAAAGGACTCTTGAATATTTTAAAAGCAACTCAAGTCTTTTATCCTTAAATACAATTTCTATAACTGATTTTCAAAGGAGGACCGCATCCGCACACCGGGATTCATCCGGACCGCGAGCCGTAACAGCAGCACCATTTTATGTGAGCAGCGCGTCAAAACAGCAGAGTGGATCACATAACAAGTGTAGTTTATGGCAAATATCTTTCAGCGCTATATACTCTGGTATTTTTATCTAAAGCCAAATGCGCTTAATTCAAGCCCTTTCAGCTCCGTGCGCTTTCCCTCTCTCTCTGGATGCGCGCAGGCGCCAAGTTTAAGAGCTGCGGATGACACGGTTATTTTAACAATAACAGAAACAATGCTGCAAATCTAGTTATTTTTCTTACTATCTATTTATCTCTCAATAACCTAACTCTGACTGTTCAAACCAGATGTGACAAGATGGTTCTGATTTACATTTAGCACTATTAATCTGTAGGCTAAGAACATTTCAAAAGAATCATGTAATTATAATTGTGAAATTTGTTGTTAGATGGCTAGGATAGAACTTAAACTTTGAAACTGCTGGTTATCTTTCTTTTCTGCTCAAGATGAGAATGTTTTGATTATTGTAGACATTTTAGTAGATAATGCTTATAATATATTTAAATAGTATAGATTTCAGGAGGAAAACCCTGAACAGAAACAGTGCTTTTTGTCACATGGCCTCGCATGTAAAAGTAATGTAAAAGTACAATACTTGTAAATATATATATTTTTTTATTAGTTTATTTATTTTTTTGTCCGGACCTCTGCTTGGAAGAAAATATAGAGTCCGTGCCTCTTGGAACTTTAATTGAATACCCCTGACTTTTATCAAAAAGAAATACTTGATTTGTATGGTTTTGTAATATCTGTGTCACATATGTAGTGAATTATGCTTTCCCCCAACCTAAGGAGGCGAAATAGTGTAGTGATGGGTACTCACGTCACAGGTGCCGTTATGATTTTTGGATCACGTGTCACTTAAGGTGTGGTTAGGAGTACATCACATAAGAAGATTGGTGGGATACCTAACTTGTAGAACCTTACTGCATTATCAACACAAGGAAGACACAAGTGTAATAAAATAAATTTTATTAACAAAAGATAGACAAGAGTAATCAACAACTACTAAATGAATACCATGAATGAAAAGGAATAAAGTGCATAAGATGCATAAAATGCAAGTGATTATGTTGGGTGTTGCTATGTCAGAGCTGCGTTATCTGGAAAGATAAACTGTTGCTAATCTGAAAGAAATAAAGTGAAGAACCTTATTATGCATCAAACAAATACATGAAAGATTTGCTGTAAACTGCAGTCAGCTATATAACATCTAATGTCAATTAGAAAAATCATATACTGATAATACACAACAATGCCAAGGTCTCTGGAAGAGGTTTGGATAGGTGATAGTTACGTTCTCTGTAGGTGAGGGAGCAGTCCGGTGGCGGTGACTTCATCCACTGGTTGTGTCTGGTAACAGTGCAGTGGGGAAAGCAGCAGGAATCCGTTTCGACAGCCTTGAACACGAAGCGCTGGAGGATGCTGATCTCCTGGAGCACCAAAGGGTCCTAAAATCTGGAACACGCAGATATGGCCCTGAAGTAGGTGCAGAAGGTCCTTAACCTGAAACACGTGAGCAAAGGTACCTTGGAGTGAAGGTTTGCTCGCCGGAGCTTAACCTTGTTGCAAATGTCTGTGTGTCTTCTGCCTCTCTGGGCTAGAGACTCAGAATTTGGTCGATCCGCTTTGTCTCTCTAGGATGGAGATTCAGGACGTGCTGCATCTGTTATTGTCTCACTGGACGAAGACTCTGAATGAAGTCTGAACGTAGATTATCTCTTTCCTTGCAGGCTGGAGGCTCAGAACGTGGTCGTATCTGTTGCTGCCTCAAAGCTGGAGACTCAGGAACTGTGTATCTGTTAATGTCTCACCCTTGCAGGGCTCAGACTCAGACCCGGATGTTTCTGTTGCTACCCTCCCTGTAACAGCCCTGAGACTCAGAACGGGTTTATCTGTTAACGTCTTTCCCTTTCGGGACTCAGACTCAGAACAAGGAGTGTCTTTTGGAAAGGTGCCTTATTCTCTTTCCGATGAGGAGGAGGTTCCAATCTGGCGCTTCTCCATTTCCAGGCTGTGATTGGCTATTTCCATCAGAGAGGGGGGACACGGTGTGGCCCACCCTTCTTTCCTCCTGTGGAACTTATTTGCATAGTCCAAACACACATTTAGAAAAGTGTCACTAAAGTTTTACCAATGCATCATTCACTTACCAAACCACAACCAGAATACCTTTGGCAATGTTACGAACACATTAAGTCCAAACATGATGCAAGAAGATTGAACTGTCATGGATGCATTCATTTGTCCATTAACAGCTGAGTTTGTGTAAGATGTTGCACTACACGTCGCTGTCGCTGAGAATACTTATTTCTCTGAATAAGTATGAGATGTGTGTGTTGTAGTCTGCATCAGTTTTAAGGTTTGAAAACATAGTTATGAATGGATTTGGATGGATCTCTGTGATCTCTCTTTGTTTCACACACTGCTGCTGCATCCAGAGGTCCTAAGAATTTTTATGGCGGTCACAGGCCAAAACCTGAGGATCAGTCTGTTGGTGGGTGAAGGGCAGAAACTGCATTTTGACCAATAGGAAGTCCTGTCCTTCCCCGGCTTTGTACCAAAAGTCTTCTTCTTGCCCTCTAAGAGGTATCTGGCTGTTGTCCTGTCACCTTTATCTGATGGTGTTGGACAGTTTGCTTATGTTAGTCCACCAAGATCCAATCAAAATGTAGCAAACCTTTGTCCACTATTGTGGTCAGAGAGGGGCCCCGCCATAAACTGGGCCCTGGAATGTGCTGTCCACTACACATATTTCCTTATGTGTCATGGTAGATAGGACTTATTATCTTATTATAGAATTTGATTACAGAAAAACTGTTTTGAACATGGGAATGGATTAAACAGTAACAGGCTGGCTGTACATTAACCTTATATCTTAACACCTAACACCTAACACCTTAACACCAAAAAAAAAAAAAAAAAAAAAAAGCAGATCATAGATCATATATTTTGTCTATAGCCTATAAAACAGCTTCGTAAATAGGAAGATTTCAGTACATGAGGACTATGAATGGATTTTTTTTAGTGAGCCATTAAATGACTTGAGATTCGACTCGGACTCGTGACCAAAGACTCGAGACTTGACTCACACTCCAGCGCCAAAGACTTCAGACTTGACTCGGACTCCAAGTTGAAGACTCGTGAACATCTCTGGTGGATCTATTCTGAATGGTTGATAACTTTTGACAAAGTTTAATCCAGGAGCAAAGAGGAATAATTTCTGGCATGGAGAGATCGCGATTGCACACAGTTTAAGTGCTCACAAGCAATATCAGAGTGAGAGGACAAGCAGTTCATTTGTATAAGTTAGGCCTATTTTAAAGCTCACATCCAGTTTTTTACATGACTGTGTTCTCATGTTACAATAAAGCGCTCACCACATTTGCGCAGGAATGATTAAAATTATGAAGAATACCTGCAATCACGTGCAGACGTTCAGACCCTGTAACTGACAGGAGGCGATGCGTGTCAAACTTGCTGTCTGAGAGGAGAGAGCGAGATCGGTGTATATACGGTAGATACGGTATATCAAAATATAGATATGTATGATAACACTACCATGTAGGTTTGTTTCTCCAAACTTTGAGTACATAAATCACACTGAGCTCCTTCACTGTCCAATCTGCTCTTCACCTGCTGCAGTGGTGGCTTTTCCGGGCTTAGCTTACCAGGGCTTTTATTGGTCTCTTTACGATCGGATATCTTTATTGGCTACTGAAGTGCCGTCAAAGGTTTGAATATCAATTCAAATTGTGGGCGTATTCAGTAACGAACTATGATTTAAAAGTAACAAAGTAGATTATTTTGTTTAATTTGTACTTAAGTACAAGTAAAAGTACAGCTTTAAAAATATACTCAAAAAAGTACAAGTACCCGAAAAAACTACTTAATTACAGTAACGTGAGTAGTTGTAATTCGTTACCTCCACCACTGCTAAATGGGTATACTTATAAAGTCTGCTAAATTGGAACAACTAATTTTAATTAAATTTAAGTAGTGCTGTAGTCCAACTAAAGATATACTGAAGTATATTAATTGTGCTAAAGTGAAACTACTGCAAGTATACTTCAGGTACACTTCAAATATCATACAATCCTCATCAATAGTAACATTAAAACACATTTTAAGCTTAATATTAAGAAATGTGCATTGTGCACAAGTACTACTCCAAATTATAAGTTTTATATCAGTAAGTCTCTTGAGCGATATGTCAGTAAATGTGATAATAGATTTGAACTATACTTAGTATGAAATAATTGTATTTTAAATATATTACTTTTTTACTAGGGGTGCTAAACCATATCCATTATGGTGGGATGTTATGTCAGCTTGCATTATTTTGCTTAGCTATTTAGTTTTAAGGATGTACGTTGTAAGTTGTAAGGATATTCAGACTGGAAATCAAGAGAAAAATATTGAGACAAAAATAATGACTTTATCAACTGAAATAAAGCTGACATAAAGTAGATTATAAATATTAGATCTATAAATATTAGAGCTTAAAAACAAAAATAAAGCTACTTGGAAATATATAAAACAAATAAAGATGAGAAAAGCACATAACAAAATTACTAAATTTAAAAAAATATATAATAGTATATAAACAATACTAAAATAACACTTCCCCAGTATAATAGCTAATAAATAAAGCGGTGAGAGGTAAAGTAGCACACTGCCAGTAATGAGTATATGATGACAGAACGTCTCGGTTACGTATGTAACCCTCGTTCCTGAAGGAGGGAACGGAGACGTCACGTCGGTAATGACCGACTATGGGATCTCGCTTCGTGAGACCAATCTACTTCGAGTGTATCAAAACGAGCCAATGAATATTGGCATGCGCTGATTGCATTCAGCTGCCGCTGATCACAGCGTGAGTATAAAAGGGCAGCTGGTGCAGCGCATATTCAGGTTTTCGCTGAGGAGGCGAGCTGGTGACTCGGCCGCTCAGCGGTGGTACAGGAGCCATGGCGACGGGACGTCTCCGTTCCCTCCTTCAGGGAACGAGGGTTACATACGTAACCGAGACGTTCCCTCCCAGTCGGTCACTCTCGACATCACGTCGGTAATGACCGACTATGGGATCCCTACCAAAGCGCCACGGATGCTGCCCCTTCCAGTGTCCTGTGCGAGCCTTCTTCGCCCCCTTGGTGTAGGCCAGGGCTCGCAACAGAAAGGCCAGTCACTGTCGACGTAGCACTACCCACTCAGTGAACTTGAATAACACTGAAAACGTACCCGTTCTACTTGGAACAGGAACGTGCGGAAGCCCCATCCTTCCGAAGGAGGTTTCGGAAGCACTTACACATATGAATCAACCGTTTAGGTGCATATGGAGATTAGAGGTGATTGTAATCCTCTTAAGAACGCAGACTGACTGCCGGGGAAACACGGGCTCTGTGGCTATACCGTGGACTTTACACATATGGGATCTAATTAGGTCTCTACATATGGAACCCAGCCCTCTACTGGTTCTCACGGATTCATCGAGTGAGGGCCTGGCACCGGACGCTCCGCCTCTGCTGCCGAGGGGATGGAGGAGCTCGACAGGGTCTACTGTACGGACTCTCTGGAGCAGTTATAGCAAGCCGACCCGAAGCCGGGGCGACTCAATGCTTTTGCCCGTTTGAGGTGAGAACACAGGAGGATACCGGCTCCACACGAACGTGTTAGGGGTCGCCCAGCCCGCAGCTCTACAAATATCTGCCAGCGAGGCGCCACGAGCCAGCGCCCAGGAGGATGCGACACTTCTAGTAGAGTGAGCTCTCAACCTGAGCGGGCAGGGCACACCCTGTGCCTGATAAGCCAGGGTGATGGCGTCCACTATCCAGTGGGCCATTCTCTGCTTGGAGACGGCATTCCCCTTCTGCCGGCCTCCGTGACAGACAAAGAGCTGGTCTGAGGTCCTGAAGCTTTGTGTCTGGTCTACGTAGCATCTTAAGGCTCGGACTGGACAGAGCAAAGCCAGTGCTAGGTCTGCCTCCTCCGGGGGCAGCGCTTGCAGGCTCCCCACCTGGTCCTGAAGGGAGTAGTGGGAACCTTGGGCACATAGCTGGGCCGGGGCCTCAAGATTACCTGGGAGTCAGCCGGCCCAAACTCTAGGCACGATTCGTCGACCGAAAATGCATGCAGGTCCCCTACCCTCTTGATGGAGGCCAATGCAAGCAGGAGCAGAGCCTTCATTGATAGAAACTTCAGCTCGACTGCCTGCAAAGGCTCAAATGGGGCCTGCTGTAGTGCCCTAAGCACTAGAGTCAGGTCCCAAGAGGGTACAGAGGGGGGCCGTGGAGGATTTAACCTTCTCGTCCCCTTAAGGAATCTGATGATCAGGTCATGCTTCCCCACTGACCTGCCTTCTACGGGGTCGTGGTTAGCAGCGATTGCAGCCATGTAGACTTTAAGGGTGGAGGGAGACAGCCTTCGCTCCAACCCTTGCTGCAAGAAGGACAGCACGACTCTGATTCGTGCATCTTCGGGGTCCTCTCGATGAGAGGAACACCACTCGATGAACAGGTTCCACTTCAAAGCGTAAGCATGTCTTGTAGACTGTGCTCTTGCTGAAGTGATGGGTGTCAGCTACCCCTTGGGGTAGGTCACCTAGAACCTTCGTGTCCTGTCCAGGGACCAGACGTGAAATTTCCAGATGTCTGGACGCGGGTGCCACAGGGTGCCCCGTTTCTGAGTCAGTAGATCCTTCCTCAGAGGAATCGGCCAAGGAGGGGCTGTCACGAGGAGCATCAGTTCCGGGAAACAGGTCCGGGTGGGCTAATAGGGCACCACTAACAGGACCCGCTCTTCGTCCTCCCTGACCTTGCACAGTGTCTGTGCTAGAAGCTCACTGGGGGGAGAACACATACTTGCGCAGGCCCTGCGGCCAGCTGTGTGCCAGTGTATCCATGCCGAGTGTTCCCTCGGTCAGGGAGTAAAACAGCTGGCAATGAGAGGTTTCCGGAGAGGCAAACAGGCTACCTGAGCGGCTCCGAAACGACTCCAGATCAGCTGGACCATCTGGGGATGGAGTCTCCATTCTCTGGGAAGCGCAGCTCGTGACAGTTCGTGGCTGCCTGGTTGTGCAAGCCCGGAATGTGAATGGCACGAAGCGACCTCAGATGCTTCTGACTCCAGAGGAGGAGGTGGCGGGCGGGGTTGCAACATGCAACGGTTGTCGGTTGATATACGCAACGGTCGCAGTGTTGTCCAATTGATGTGTCATTGCGGTTGGGGGCCCGTCCAAACCCCCGACACTTCAAGCCCGTTGAACGTGGCCCCCCAGCCGGTGGTGGAGGCATCCGTGTAAACCACAGCATGCCTGGAGACCTGTTTCAGGGGCACTCCTGCCCGGAGAAAGGAGAGGTCTGACCACAGGGTGAAGGTCTGGCGGCAGGCCGGTGTGACTCGGACCCGGTGAGTGCCGCGTTTCCACGCCCACCTCGGGACTCGGCCATGGAGCCAGTGTTGAAGCGGTCTCATATGAAGCAGCCCCAGCAGCGTGACTGCCGCTGCAGCTGCCATATGCCCCAGGAGCCTCTGAAATTGTTTCAGTGGTACGCCGACCTGCTCTTGAACGTATTCAAGCAGTTCAACACCGACTGAGCACGTTCCTGGCGTGCTGTCTGATCGACCGAATCCAACTCCATACCGGGAAAAGAGATCCTCTGCGTCGGGGAGAGTTTGCTCTTTTCCCAGTTGACCCGAAGGCCCGACTGGCTGAGGTGCCGGCGCACCAGGTCCCTGTGTTCGCACAGCTGGTCCTGAGACTGAGCTAATATGAGCCAGTCATCGAGGTAGTTGAGAATGCAAATGCCCTGTTCTCTCAGGGGAACAAGGGCTGCCTCCGTAACTTTCGTGAAGACACGGGGCGACAGGGACAGCCCGAAGGGCGGGACCTTGTACTGATATGCTCGTCCTTCAAACGCGAACCGCAGCAATGGTCTGTGGTGCGGAAGGATCTACACATGAAAGTACACGTCCCTTCAGGTCGATCGCTGCAAACCAATCTCGGGGACGGATACACCCGGAGATGCACTTCTGTGTCAACATCTTGAACGGTAACCACTTCAGAGGGCCTGGTTCAAGACACGCAGGTCCAAGATCGGTTGTAACCCACCGCTTTTCTTGGGTACAATGAATTAGGGGCTGTAAAACCCTATCCCCATATCGGCTGGAGGGACCGGCTCTATCGCATCATTCGCCAGTAGGACTGCGAACTCCACACGCAAGACAGGAGCATCAGCCGCCTTCACCGGTGTGAAGCGGATGCCGCTGAGCTTGGAGGGGGACGCCGGGCGAACTGAATCGCAAGCCGAGTCTGATGGTCTGCAGGAGCCAGCGAGACTGTTGGTCCTCACAAGCTGGACCAGCGGGACCACCGACATACCCGCGGTGGGGCAGTGAGGTGGAACGCAGGGACCCGGTCCGTGGGCGGACCGAAGAGGGGTCTGAGTGTGCGGTGCACGCTTACCTGGTTCCACGGTTGGCACAGGGTGCGCGAGTAGGGCCTTTGATGACGCTCTCGAACCGCCCGCTGCTGCCTGCTGGCGAGAGAGGAGGATGAGTGTGGTCCGGTATTGGTCCGTCCGCGACTCTCCATGCACTCTTGGGACCCAGAGACAGAGAAACCTGCTCTCCTGTCGAGATTTTTTTTTTTTTTTTTGGAAACCAGATTCTCCACCCGGCCCTCCTCCGGGGGAGGGAGAGGTGCATTCACATCCCCCCAAAGAGCAGTTCCTCTTTCTCTGGGTCGCCCGTCCTAGGGCCTCTTGCTTTTTTGCTCACCGCCAGGTTGACGGGGGCCTGGACGGGCGGGGCGGCCTGCCTACGCCCAGCTCCACTGCGCCGCTTGCTTGAGGCTGCTGCAGATGCGGCACAGGAGCGGGTGTGGATGCAGGGGGCCGCCCTCGGCGACGAACAGCCTGGGGCGCTGCGGCCGGCGGACGGGTGGAGGCAGCAGCTGCCCGCCGGGGCAGGATGTGCGCCTCAGTCTGCTCCTGTGCAGCCGAGAACTGCTGGGTCCAGTTCTCAACTGCGTCGCCGAAGAGGCCGGTCTGGGACACAGGGACCTTGAGGAACCAAATTGTTGGCGTCCCTCATGTCGACCAGACACAGCCAGAAATGGCGCTTCTGGACCACAAATGTGGACATCGCACGACCCAGAGAACTCGCAGTGGCCTTCGTCGCTCAGAGCGCGAGGTCAGTGTGGTTCGGAGGTCCTTTTAGAACTTCCGGGTCATGACCACCCTCGTGCAGGTCCCCCAGTGCTTTAGCCTGAAGAACCTGCAGTAACGCCGTAGTGTATAAGGCAGAGGCAGCTTCTCCACAGGCCACATAGGCATCACCGGACAGACCAGACGAGTACCTACAGACCCGGGGGAGGAGGCACAGTTTACCCTGCTGGGCATAGGCGGTATTAGGACACAATTGCATTGCAACCGACCGCTCCACCGGGGGGACTCCTGTATAGCCCCTAGCTGCACCACCGTCGAGAGTGGTGAGGGAGGAGGAGTTAGCAGGTCGGTTTCCGGCAGAAAAAGGTGCCATCCACGACCTGGTAAGCCCCTCATGCACCTCCAAGAAGAATGGCGTTGAGGCAGGGCGCTGAGAACCAGCGCGGACCACCCCAAAGAACCAATCGTCCAACCTTGAGGGCTCGGGACATGGTGGAGGTCTCCACTCGAGCCCTACCCTCACGGCGGCCCTGAAAAGCATAGCCGTCATTTCCAGATCCGATTCAGGCATTGCTACAGTCCCGGGGGAGAGCAGCGCAGCCGAATCTTCCTCTCCAGAAAGCTCCGGCTCACCCTCCGATGCAGCAATCGACATCCGGCTGTCAGGAGGAGCGCTGAAGGATACCACTGGTACGCTCTTTGAGAGGGCCCAGTGCGTTCCCTCGGCCGCTCAACTGGTTGCAGAGCGCAAGAGGAGCGATGGTCCCTCGAGGGTTGGTTCCCTGGAGGGTTTGCCACCACTATGACCCTCAGACCACCCGTACTACCGCCTGAAGTAATTCTCGCTTGTCTGCAGCCAGGACGAGAACCAGATCAAGGCAGGCAACGGAGCTCCGCCTCTTTTTGAGGTAACGGAGCCAGGTCTGCAGCTCCGAGATGATTACCTTCCCGCAAGGAGAAGATAACTCATCCACGAACGCCACCTCAGTGTGCTTTTATGCCCAGACACGTGAGGCAGTGATCGTGACCATCACCCAGCGCCACGCACGGGTGGTACGTTGTCTATAGCAAGACCCAATTCGTCTTTATAAAGACGTAACGTCGAGTTTGCCAGACGGAACGTCGTCTTTAAAAAGACGCAGCCGTGAATGCTCTTTTAGGAAAAAAACTCTTTTAGCGTGCTGAAGCGCACAGGGGAGATGGCTGCCTGCAACACAAACACGGGGTAGTGCAGCCTGCTGTGTGCAACCCACTCGACACGGGAAAACCACCACCGCTGAAGCGCCGTACCACCAACACCAACAGCTCCAAAGAGCGCGCTGAATTCGTTCAGTCTTCTTCTCTCAGTAGAGTAGTCAGGAGCAAAACGATGTGTTCGCTCGGCTCCGAAGCGAAAAGCTGAATATGCGCTGCACCAGCTGCCCTTTTATACTCACACTGTGATAAGCGGCAGCTGAATGCAATCAGCGCATGCCAATATTCATTGGCTCGTTTTGATACACTCGAAGTAGATTGGTCTCTCGAAGCGAGATCCCATAGTCGGTCATTACCGACGTGACGTCGAGAGTGACCGACTGAGAGGGAACACTTGCTTATGTTACCTTATGCAACTGTGTGATTTAAAGAGACAGTTCACTCAAAATATTAAATTCTATCATAATTTACCAATGACGTTCCAAATCTGTATGACATAAGAATATATTTTGAAAATGGGCGGGTTTCCATTCAGTGAAAATCAATGGGGTCAAGTGTAGTTTAAACCCCTCTGACTTCTATTGTATGGACAAAAACATTCTCTAGAACATCTTCTTTTGTGTTCCATGTAAGTCATACAGGTTTAGAACGACATGAGAATGAACAAATGATGACAGAATTTTCCAATTTTGGATGAACTATCCCTATCAAACTCTTCATGTACAGCTCTCTAATAGACGATTTAAACACTAAACACACATTCACAACACTTCATAAAATAATTACACTCGTCTACATGGAGTCACACATCACTCTTACACATTTACTATGAACCAGCCGTCTATGTTCATGAGACAGAAAGAGAATGAAAGGTGCTGCAACATAGAGAAGCAAAGAATAAACTCAATGCACCCAACCCTACTCATCTCTCTTTCTGTCTCTCTTGCTCTCTCTGTCGCTCCCTCTCTCTTTGTTCATCTCTTCCTGCCTGTGTGTATCTAAGAGAGAGAGAAGTGTGGGTAATCCAAACCCGGCTGTCAGTATTTAATTAGAAGGGGTCTGTGATAACATTGCAGCAGTCACAGCAAAGAGGACCGTGTGTGTGTGTGTGTGTGTGTGTGTGTGTGTGTGTGTGTGTGTGTGCTGACAGATACTTTCGCTAAGAGGATGGCTGTTTTATACTATCATCTCACTGCTCTCTATTAAACATGGCAAAGTGAGGGCAGCACTGACAGGCACTAGGACTAAAATACACATACACTCGCTTGTATAAACACATACATACATAAACATTTTTTTTTAGTATTCTAAATAGAAGGTCATTATGAATATGTTATAATTATTATTTTAGCCCTCTTATTTTGATTTAATAAATTATCTGGCCATGTTTGATCAAAGTTAATTGATATGTTAGAATAAAGCACAGTTGCAATAAATGGGGCTTTTAACTGAGGCTTTTAAGCTTCAAAAGGAAGTAAAGGCACCATAAAATATCTGAAAGTAGTCCACATGACTTGTGCAGTGTATTTGCGTTTTTTTATGTTAATTCTTTCATTTTTTAAAAGGAAAGTAGAGTTTGCTGACTACTAATGTGTAAATCTCTAAAGAAAAAACACTTTGTTCAAGATACAGTTATACATTTACATTATACAATAATGGTGCAGTGGGGACTGGAGGCACTGTTGTTGTTTTTCCCCCCATTGTTGCCTTGTTTTTTATTAAATAAATTATAGATAAAAAAAGACCTTGATCAAGGCGGTGAAACATCTCCTGATTTTCCTCATAGAATATTCCTGAGAGATAAAACAGTCACCTGCAGCATAAAAGTGGTCATCAAATCAGCTTTGCATTTTTTAATCTTTTTCATGGTGAGTCTCTAGTGCACGCTTACAATTGAACCTAGTCTTATTAGGCTAATTTCGTTATCTTGAACGTATTACTTTTTCCTTTTTAAGTCTTTTATGGACTACTCACTGCATTGCATTCACGTTTTTTTCTTGCCTACTCTCTCTATTTCATTCTCATCTCTCCTTCAGTCTCACAGACACACACATTAGATGAGATCCAAGTAGGTTGGAGGTCCCTTTTTTGTCTCTATCTCCATCTCGCTGTTTCTCTATCTGTCTTTTACACACATGCTCACATGCTCAGAATGATTTTTCTTCAGATGCCAAAAATAGTGTGGCACCCTCAGGCTTCACACGCAGCTTAGGTTAAAGGTCACATGCTGCTTTCATCAGTCCTGAAGATTCTATCTGCTCAACCTTCTGTCCATCAACTTCTCACCCAACCACCACACACACACTTACATACATACTCAGAATCACCGCAAATATATTCAGACTCAGATAAAGTACAGAGGATATGAAGGAAATTCTATTTCAGAGGATTTAGCACCTGGTGAAGCTGTATTGCAAGTGCTAAATAAACTAATACTGCACTGCATACTGATATCGGTATATAATTTATTCTTCATGCTCATTTTCCACTGTTTCTACATTTAGATTGCTTTTGCCAAGTTAATCTTTAAAAACACTTCTAATTTAATGACACTGTTGAAATGTAATTTTATCAAATCTCAAAATGATTTCAGATTTAAAAATTTAAAAATAAGGAACAATTTTTATAATGCACAGTATAGCAATGCTTAAATTGTTTTGTAGCATTTAAAATGATTTATCTTAGTTTTTTATTTTTTATTTTTGACAAATTATTATAGAATTTTAATATCAGCTATTTATCAGTTATTGGCCATAAAATTAAAATAATTAAAGGCTTATCTGTCAGATTCAGATTACTAAATGTTGCAATGCCTAAATTCACGTGTAGCTGATTTAAATTTTGTAGTGTTACATTTTTAATATTATTATAGAGTTTTAAAATTGGGCATGTTATTGGCCATAACATGAAAATAATTATCAGTTTATCAGTCAGATTTTTAATATTGAATGCTGTGATGCCTAAAACTTAAGCATTTAAAATGAATGATTTTCATTTTTAATTATAGAATTTAATATTAGCCATTTATCAGTTATTGGAAACAACATGAACATAATTATCAGCTTATCTATCAAATTTTTATATCAAATGTTGCAGTGCCTAAATTCACTTGTAGCATTTAAAATTATTTATTTAATTGATTTTTAGTGTTTCATTTAAATTTTAAAACATTATTACAGAGTTTTCATATCAGCCATTTATCAGTTATTGGCCATAACATGAAGAGAGAAAAAAAAGCAGCTTATTGGTCAGATTTTTTAATATCAGTGCATCAGTTTATTCACCCCTATGGAGTATGCCTATATTGAATATAATAGTAGATTTTTATATTGAAGCCATCTGTCCGAACACTGGCCTGTCCTCTACTCTGAGCTAAAACCACCTTGGCTCTTTCCTAGTATTGATTTGTCCTGGCCTATTTCTCTTTTCCTCATTTAGACATCTGTATTGTCCTGTTAGGTCTCTGTTCTCTCTCTCCCTCACAGTGTCTCTCTCTTTGTCTCCTGATTGTCTTAATTAATGTGTGTTAAAGACTCAGCGCAGACGCAGTGAAAGTTCACTGCTGTCGGTGCATGTGCGTAACCTCTCATTCATATTCAATTAGAAACATTTTTAATATGAATACTAAATATCACAGTCAGCGGTGTAATTTGTGGTGCTGGAAGTTTCATCGTAATTTTTGAGGCAGGATTTCTTTTTAATTACATCAGCTGTACAAACATCCTGCAAATACAGTGCAAATGTTATAGCGCTACATAATCCTCTGCATATTTCATCAGACAGGAGAAACATCCTTACATTCATGACTTTGTCATAGTGTCACCAGCACAATAATAATGATGGATTATCCTGTCGTTCACTCTCGTTTTTCTCTCTCTCCCTCGCTGAGAAAACGGACCGAGGGGACTCGTTTTTCTGCCTTTGCTGCGTTCATTGGAATGGGCAAGGTTTGCATTATTCAGTGCCTGATATACGGTTCACAGAGTGATGTAATACTCCTATCAAGCTCTGGTGAATTGGTCGGGTACCCTGAGGCTCCTGCCCTCTGATTGGTCAAACACCTTCATTTCCCAGAGCTCTGACTGGCTGAACACCCATGGGCTTCGTGATCTGATTCGATATCGCACAGCCTTCTGCTTTTATATGCAGGGACTCAAACATTTGTAAAGTTTGGAGTGTGTATTTGTATGTACATTCAGCTCAGCTGTGGCTGTCTGAGAGTTACTGCTCCACTCTAAGTCATCTCCAGTTAGAGGAGAAACAAGCAAGTGGCAAAGATGACAAGTCGTCATACTGCAACGCACACACCGTTCCTGTCAGCTCAGATCATGACACAATATTCAGCACTGATTGAAAACACAAGAACTGGAGTATTTTTCCTGTGCAATTCTTAGTTCTGTAGTTCTTTCATAGTTTTATTATTCTTTTTTATTCATTACAAAAACATTTAGGAAAATTTGAGACAGTTTTGTTAAATATAATAATGCTGATAAAGCTCAAAGTAGTTTGAGGTGATAATTAAGGCAAAAATTAAACTCAGTCATTATTTTCACACTTTCATGTTATTCAAAATCCATTGGACTTACTTTCCTCTGTGAAACACATAAGGCGATGTTTAACAGGATGTTCATCCTGTTTTCTTCCATATAATGAAAGTTAATGGTAACCAGGCCCATTAAGCTTCAAAAATAATCAATCCTACTCGAGTCAATGCTACTATATTAAGTCATACAATAGCAATTTTGTGAAGAACTGATCAAAGTTATATTAATAGTTAATAAATTGTTTTTGTGAACTGAAATAAAGCTGAAATGAAGTAAAATATAAATTTTATAGAAAAACTTAAACACAAAACTATTAGAATTAAAAATTAAAATTAGAAATGTTGCCTTGTCAACCAACTGAAATTTAAAACATGTTGTTAAAAATATTTTAAAAATTAATAAAAATAACAAAAGCATATGGCAAATTACTAAGACTAAAATTAAAATGATAACTGAAAATATCAAAGTTAAATATAAAAGCTAAATAAAAATATTAATACTATAATAGTATATAAATACTAAAATAAAACTGATTCACTGACCACATCATCTTTGTGGTCTACCAAAAGGAAAGACATTAACTACTTAAGTAAACTACTAAAACCAATATATGTATCAAGATGAGGAACACTGAAGTTAAATAAAGTAACAATAAAACTGTAACTGTAAGTACAGTATCTGTAAAGCAGAAATCCAGGTAACAAACCTTTTGCCGCTAGACATTAGATGATCTATAAGAAAATATTCATGTTCTATCATATTATGTCATTCACATGAAAATTAGTCCTGAACTTGATTTGCCTCATCAGAATCATTCAGTGTCTTTGACTGTGACGAAGGCTGAATGTAAGAAAGATGTTGAAAACGTACCTCATTGCGGCATTTTGCCTTGTGATAGTCTTGTTCCTTTGTGTTTCTTCAGAGCCAAATAATAGAGCCTAATTTTTATGCGCTAAAGTCTGACTTTTCAATTTCCCTAAGCATGCATCTTTAATGGGTTCCCATCTACTACAACCTGACAAAAAGAGAGAGAGTCAGTATGATGAGAATCAGCCTGGTAAAGTCAGCCTCCTCCAACAATGAAGCACTTGGCAGAGGTACAGTATCTGTAAAGACTTTTACCAACTGCATCAGAAATTACTATATTAGATGCACTAGATTTATCGAGCTTACATTGCGTTGTCCCAGTGAATTCTCAGCCCAGCAAAAACATGCCTGTGATGACATTTCTGAAAAATGACATTGTTGCTTCTTGCATGTTTTGTGACACTTTCAAAGTAAAATGTCCAGTGAGTGGTGCTAAAAATGTGTTCAGTTTCACCTGAAGCAGATGAACATGAATCTGGCAACTTCTATTGCAATTGTTGTGGTTTAAAAATGTAATGTCCAGTGAATGGCTCTAAAAGGTTTATGCATTTTGAAAATAATGTACTACCTACAGTAAACCCTACCCCAACTCTAACCAATAAAAACTAACTGGCTAAAGCAAACATGCCATTCTAGCTTTCTTCTACAAGTATTTGAGCTCTTTAATCGAGACTTGTGTTTCACAGGATTCATGCGTTGCAAGTGCAATGCTGTACCAGGTGAGCTACCAAGCAACATAGCATTGTGCAAGGAACTGTGTGAAAATTAGTTTTTATTAATCAATAATTTGCCCCTGAAGTCATCATTTGGGTGAAAAGAAATCAAATTTGTTAGTGTTTTACTGCCTCTAGTGTCCATTTCAGCTGGAAACTGCTCTGAACTGTATGTCTAGATAAATTTTTGGAGTTTGGCAGAAATGTAGATGCATGTTTTTCCAATGAGCCTAATATATAAAAAAAAAAATTACACTCCACTCTTTCTCCTTAGCAACACTGGCCTGAGAGTTAGACAAAGAGACATAGAAAGGATAATAGAAGCCAGTCCAGGATTTAACCATCACTGAACTTTGTGGAGGGCATCATCTCTGAGTAAAGATCAGATCTATCTTCCCTAATACTAACCCATTGTCAGGGAAACCGCAAAACGAGCCTAATATCATTAGCAAAAGCACTCATCAAGCTACCGGCAAAAATGTCTCTACTGCAGTGTCGGGGAGGTTTAGCTTGTTAAGGTCCTTGCCTTAAGCCTCAGTGTCTTGGTCAGCTAGCCTGCTCTAAACTCGTTGTTTCAGGGCATAATTACATCTGACTCAATTCTGATATGGAACACCCAGTTCTCATGATTCAATCCATTTACACTTGATAAAATCAAACCCTGCCATTTTTCCCCCACTTAATATCCTGTTTCACTTGGAAATTCATCACATTACAGAAATAAAATGGATGATAACAATGTTTTATGTCGATTTTAAAGAATCAGCAGAGTATTTATCAGATATGAGGATTTTCTAAATTAGGGTGCCATCATCAAACCTGAACTAATAAAACTGAAAATCACCCAGTTTACATAAACAAAGAGAAAACATAGTGGGGGAAAAAATCACCATTTAACAAAACACTTATGGAATATATGTATGTTATGTGATTTTTATACATTTGGGTATAGATGCTGAAATGTACAATACCTACCTGATCTCATGACGAAAATGTACCTGTGGGACCTTTTTCACAAGACGTGAAATATGTACCAATAAGTACATATCACTGCAGTTTCCAACAGAAATTAACTCTAGAGGCGGTAAAACAGTGAGCAGTTGTTATGATTACAACTCCATATGTTTCACTTTCCGGACATAACAAGCTTTCACGATGAAAGAGTTGTAAGATGAGAGATCAAAAAACAAGCTAAAACGACATGCTTGCAATTGTGTTTTTACGTCATATTTGCTTTTGTTCATACTATCAGGTAGGTTTAGGTGTAGTGCAGATGGTACGTTATTTTAAAACGTCATGGAGCATTACAGTTATAGCACCACCCAATGGACATTCCAAGTCAGACCTGCGTTGACACGTACAAAACCAACGTCACATAAAATGTACCATATGTACGTTCATCTGTTCCAGGGAAAAAACAAACACTCTTTTAGCGCCACTCAGTGGACATTTCACGTCGAATATGTCACGAAACATACATGGAGCTACGTATTTCGCATCTTGTGAAAAAGTTCCCACAGGTACATTTTTATCATGAGATCAGGTTATACAATACAGATATACTGACATATCTAAAACATAAGAAGTATTACATATTTATAGATGGAACATAAATTTTCACAAATCTTTTATATCATAAATATATTTATTTATTTACATTTTTAATATTTTATATATACATTTTATATCCTTTAACCCTTTAACCTAAATATAACCATTTTCCAACAATATAAAAACAAAACAGGCAGAAAAAAAATGTATAGTAACAATCTAATCTAATCCCTAATCCTAATCCCTCTACTATCAATAACATAAACAATAACCATTTCTTAAGAAGTATACACAGTATAAAGAAAAACAACTCGATACACTTATTTGACTTATTGGTGAAAAAAAAACTTTAATAACTGGAAAAACAATATTTTACTACTGCAAAAGAATCTCTGCCTTTAGTTATTTGTCATCAGCACTGCTTCACTTAATTGTTGATTAACTCCATTCATTTCCAATTGAATCCAAGCTTCTTCTCTTGAAATCCCACTCTTAGACTGACCTTCCAATGGATACTATATTTAGAATCAGTACTTATGAATCTGGCTACTGTGAGCGCAGACTGAGTCCAAAGGCCCTAAAGGTTAATACTGACCTAAATGACTGTGTACAGGTTCATGCAGCACAGCAAGCATTTGGCAGGAAAGACTGAGACAGATGGTTCACAGACTTGATCAAAAAAGGAGACTGATAGGGAGATGAGAATAGTCAAAGACAGCGAGGTCAACTGCTGTGTGAAACAGCATGAATAGATTTGAATCCCACTGATTGTAATAACAGGCTTGGAATGATCACAGAGTGTCACGCACAGAACAACACACTCAAACCGGGAGGAGTCGGGGGTCAGAGGGGAACAGATGGAAGGAAACGAGGTTCCGGGGCTGATGTCACGAGGTTGATATGTTTAGAGGCTGTGTTTGAGGAATCATGTCGTCAACAGAGGACACTCGTCTGTGATGGAATGTTTAGGTGGTTACATATATGTATGTAGCAGCAGCCCATGATGCCTTCTAGGGATGAGACATACGACTTATTTTCATGACACCTACTTGCATTACTCATAACATTTTAAACCTTATTTTGTAGTGTTAATTTCTAAATCAATAATAAAAAAAAAAAGTTAGGATATCAGCATTAATACTTAAAGGGCGAACTGCTCATTCTTACTGCTTACTGGCTCTTTGTTAGTGGCTGGGGCTCCTCCATGGGAATCCTGAAATCTTTTTTTAAGCTATGGGCAGCAATTACTTCTCTGCTTTTGTCACTTCATCCCAGTTTTGCTCTTTGGGACTAGAACATGACCCAATTCCCCTTAGGACTGCCTTGAGAAAGAGCAGAGACTCTAGGTACTCTGTGTGTATGTGTGTGTGTTTGTTTATTCATAGCAAATTAGATACAGTATGAATTTCGTTCCTCTCCAGGATAAAAAGGAAGGATGAATACAATTAATCAAAAGTGACAGAAAATACTTTTATATTGTACCAAAAAATCTCAAATAAATGCTATTCTTTTGAACTTTCTATTCAGAGTTCCCACAAAAAAATGAAGCAGCAATGTTTTCAACATTGATAATAAGAAGAAATGTTTATTCAGCAGCAAATCAGCATATTATAATGATTTCTGAAGGATCATGTGACACTGAAGACTAGAGTTCAGTCATCACGGGAATAAATAACATTTTAAAATATGTTAAAGGGAAAAAAAACAGCATTGGGGTAATTATTTTTTTATATATTTTGATCAAATAAATGCAGCCTTGGTGAGCACTTTTCAAAATTTTGAGTGGAATCAATATATTATGAGATAATTTTTATACTTTACTCCTGAAGCACATGTTCTGTAAACTCTTCTTCTTCCTTCTCTCTATTCTGGTGATGGTGTAGCGAGTTCCAGAAGACTGCAGATTGTGTTCCTAATTCACGACTCCTTTCAGAGTTGCTGCTTGGAAGGATGTATCTATATGTTCTGCCACGATGCCATTTGTTATAATGGCGTGAGTTCTGGAGACATCTGGAGCTGAATGAAGTTCTGTGATGAGAGACTGAAGATCTTGGTGAGCTTTAGTGAGGCTTAGCGTATTGAGATGCTGTCGAGTGGAGCTGAACTACTGGTCCAATTACGAGAAGATAAAGATACACATTTCAGACTATTACTTTTCATTAAGCCTACCAGGTCTTTCACTTTCACTGTCTTTAGTGCATCCGTGCAAGTCAGTCCACAGTCATTAAACACATGAAGGAAGAGGGTGCCGCTTCATGCAGTGCTGCAACAGAGGCGTTTCATGTGTTGGACTGACCATCTTTAATTCTCTATTAACAGAGACAAGCTTGCCTCAGCCTTCATTAAAAATAGATAGAGACAAGCTCTCCACTCGGGCTAATGACACCTGCCCTCTTGCGCACACACACACACACACGCTATCGCCGAGGACCACTCTACTCTTTCAATCTGTTTCTCGCTAAAAGAACAGAAACTGCTTCATCTAAAGCACAGTTCTCTGCTCTCACTGTACAAGCATTGTGGTTTGAATGTTTGAGGACACATTTAGAGAAATGCAACAGAAACAAAGAGAGAAAAATCCCTTTAGGGCTCCAGAAGCTCAAGCTGACGTCACTCGCCACTGGACGCTCTGATTAATTACCAAACAATGCAGGTAATTACTCAGAATCCCAGCCTGGGGAGAGTGAGGACATGACGAGAGGACAGACAGAAATATGATCAGATTGTGTGTGTGTGTGTGTGTGTGTTTGTGTGCAAGTGAATATCTGTAGCTAGTCTTGAGTTCAAAATAATAAGCAAATATGTTGACAGTTTTGATTGAATACTTCAATCTGCACTTTTAAAAATAATTGGAACTAGAAATCTAGTTCCATGGAGCACCTTCAACATACATGGAACTTCTTCTAGAAAATTGGAAAAAGTTTTTTAAAATGTTCTTCAATCCGAGACAAAATTTCTTTTAAGAATTGATTACTGAAAGGTTCTTTGAGGAACCTGAAATGGTTCTTATATGGCATAACTGTGAAAACCGCCTTTTGGAAGAGTGTAGCGATTCTAGACCCTATTTAGGGGACATCAGCCTTTTCAATCCGTTCAAATCTAAGCTTTCTGCAACTTTAAACCACCTTAAACGGATAGTTTATCCAAAAATGAACTTTCTGTCATTTTCTCACTTTTCTCACCCTCATTTTGTTCTTTTTTTTAAGAATGTGGAATAATAATGTAAATTTCAGTCTGTTTTGCACTTTAAGCACCATGTTCCTCTACACCACATCTTAAAGATGTAAGTGGGGCTGAGCCCCCCTCAAGCTAAAATCTTGGAAGCGCCTCTGGTATACTGTGATTCATAAAGCAAATGGCATGATTCTCTCTCTCTCTCTTGCTATAAATATGTACAATGAGTTTAGTGTCTTTGAGATGAGCATTACATTAATTCATGTTAGTGAAATGAGCTATCTATATATAATATTAAGCACTGACCCTGTCAACTAAGGTCAGCTCGGGGTCTAGGAAATCTGACTTAAAACAAAAATACATTTGTCTGATTGAAGGGTGTTCTTTATATCCTTATATTAAGGTTACTTCTTCTTCTGCATCAACATGTTCTGTTTTCATGTCGGTTTGTGTGCATGAATGCAAGGACCAATCTGAGGCTTCTGAACTAATTTTAGGCCTACCATTATTGACAAACAAGTAAGACTGATCCACAGATGCTTTATATTTCACATCCTTTCTCAGTGACACAAACTGCCGTGCTGAAGAAATGTCACCTGTGGATTCACCAGCTGCTGTACTACTCGCTTGCAATGTAGACAGTGTAACACCCAACAGACATGACAACTGACACAGCAAAACTAAAACACTCCCATTATCAACCAGGTCATAAAACCGTGTAAATATGACATTAGCTGTGAATTATAGACAGATTGACTGATTAGAATGGGAACATCTGAAAGATCACTGAACTGAAGGCTGAAACTGTCACGTAAAACTGCTTCATCATTGGGATGGGATTCTAAAAATACCAAATGAAACACAGTATGTATGTTTTTAAATCATTTAAATTATTTTTAAATGTAATAATCGAACAGCGTTTTTATTTATTTTTTTATTTATGCAATTAATAATTACAATAATAATAAAAATAGTGCTGCCATTATTACCTTGTTTAAATTCTTAATAATATTATTGTGCAGTCCTACCTCAGAGTTTGAAAGAATGCAACAAATGCCATGAGCAATCTGCCTAAGTGAACAGTCTGCACCTTCAAGCCAACTGAGAGTTCATCAAATTAATATTCTTTCATAATTTTCTCACCCTTATTTTGTTCCAAACCTTTATGACTTTCTGCAGGGCTCAAACATTCACGTGAAATTGCTTCATTTATAATAATAGGATAGAATAATCAAAATACCACATAAAATGTATTTCAGTGTATTTTTTATTATAATTTATTATAAGTTTTTTCATAAATAAGAAGCCATTTTATTTATTTATTTATTTATTTATTTAGATAAATAATAATTGTGCAGATATTTCTATTCATGGTTAGTTATTTATTTTAAGAATAATAATAATAATACTAGTGCAGTTCTACTTGGATATGAAAGAATATATAGTAAATATTATAACACACAAATACACAGGGTAAAATCTGTCGTTTGTAACTGTGCGTGTCTGTTTGGGGTGTGTAAATGAGGTCAGAAAACTGACAGGGTTCCAGAAAAGAATCGTCATCTTTACCTGTGTGTTGTTGTCTTGTGGTCACCACCACATGACCTGCAGGGAAGAGCGCTCTGACGCTCAGCAGCATGTGTTTGCACAATCTGGACCCTTATGTTCAGACTGACATGTACAACAGCGAAGAAATGCTCTCACACTGAGCAGCTTCCGCTGGTGACTGTAAACCACCATCACTGTCTGATGCCACAGTGTCTGGCGCCATGCCCAACCACCAGGCAGTGGACACGACTAATTTATTACTGGATCACTGAGTCCCGCCCCCTGCATTAGGGAGTAATGAGAAATTTAAGAGTGGACTGGAGCACATCCAGCTAATGTGCCATTGAGGTAACACTTACACACTAATGCTAGGCCTTCAATGCGCTTAACTACTGAAGTAATGTGCAGACCAGGGGCGGTTCAAGGTGGAGGCCGGAGGGGCCAGTGCCCCCCTGTCAACAAGCTTGGCTCCCCTAAATTTGGAATCATATCACACCAAACAATTTTGGGTGAAATGCGCAGTTTGTCCTGTAAACTATATATATATTAGTGCTGTCAATCGATTAAAAAATTTAATCGCGTTAATCACAGTCCTGGACTGTGATTAATCATGATTAATCGCACATTTGAAATACTAGGATTTACCTGTAAATGTGTTGAAATAAAGAAATGCATGACAGACTAGTTTAAGGAAACAGAACCTTTCACACCTCCGCCAGGTATGAGACATAATCCTTATTATTCTTTTGTTTTTATTCAGCCATTATCAGTCTTTATACTGGCAATAAAATGTTTACCAAGCCACATCGCTTCAATCCCAGTTTACATTTACCCAACTATTATCAAAAGTATTTCTAAATAAATACTACAACAACATTTTCTTGTGACCTTACGTGAAGTATTATGACAATGCATTATGAAGAATTGGATCTGTTCTGCAGCTGCATTAGAGCTAATATTAGCATCATACTTCATTAGACGATTTATGAGATTAATAATACACTTTTACTCAGAACTCACTTCAAACCACCATCGAGTGTTTGTAATAACTTCCTTTTGCGATCACATGTGGAATTTGGTCGTTTACTGTTGTTAAAATATGCTATTTATAGCCTTTTATATCGCTGCACAAATTAGCATTTCAGATGTACACATTCATCTCATGAACATCACATACAAACCTTATCCTGTTGTAATCGTGTGTTTATTATCTTATATAATCTATAGTGGCTGTTGTCATGTTTATTTCTGCTGTGTAAAAGCCTTAACATGTGCTCTGCTGAAACTCATGTTGTTTGTGATGTTTACAGCCGCCTCTCCGTTCTTAAATTGCCAGGGATACATTCCAACTATAATACACATTAGTAAAAGGATCTATTTTAATTTTCATTTGTCTATATACACTTTGGGCAGCCGCGGTACATTATAAAAATAGCCCAAAAAACCGCAACCCGTAAAATCTGTAATTTTTTCCGCGACTGTATTTTCAAAATAGCCCACTTGTGCCATTACCCTGGCAACACTGGCTCGCTGTGCCCTCATCACACAATGATAGATAACCTTCCGCGCTGCGATGACGGGAAGAAGTTGGGGTCAAACCTTATCACATGATTAATTTGCGTTAAAAAATATTAACGTGTTAAATTTTTTTGATTAATCGCATGCGTTAACGCGTTAACGTTGACACCCCTAATATATATATATATATATATAAAGAAAAACATCACCAGCTGCATTCAAATCTGCATTCGCTGGCTGGCACAGAGCCAGAGACACACGTTTTTAAAGCAATGCGCATTATAACCAATCACACACAATTCTGTTGAGCTTATGAATGCAAGGACCAATCAGAGGCGTTCAGATGAGTCATCGCTGAAACACGCGCGCGCTGACTGATTGAATTCTCTGGTGAATTCTCTCATCAGAAACAACAAAATGAAGATGTACGAATGTAAGTAAGATTAATTTCACAGTGTAAACAGCTTTAGAGATTATTATGGCAGTTTTTGAGAGTGCTTGAACTCACTGGACTGAAGTGAAAATGTTCTTTGATGATGTAAATGTTCTTTGCTCTCTTTTTGTACAATGAAAGTGTTATAGGCTAATTAGTAACTTACAATGTTTTTATTAAATTCACATTAAATACAAAGTCAGTCGTATTAAAAATATTTTATGGGATGACACCCATATCTGGTACTTAAGTAAAAAGATGGATGTTTATGCAAAGTTAATAGATTATTAACACTATTAAGCTACTTTGCCCATCGCCCGTTATAAATCAACTAACATGATCTATAAAGGTGCAAAATGCATTTGCTTACACATATTTGAGAATCGAGATATTTTATGATATATTTTGTGAATATTTCGAATAAAAATAAAAAAATTAATAAAACCCCTGCTGAAAAAAACAAAACAATAGACACCATTACAAAATTTGTAATGGTTTTACTGGTTATAATGGGACTTGTATTGGTTTTACTGGAAACTGTAATGGACCCTGTTGGTCTTTACTGTTAATTGGTTGCCTTCTATTGGTGGCTTGTTAAAACCAATAAATCCTAATGGAATATGTCCCAAAACACACTACAGAAACCATTTTTTAATGGTTTTAATGGTTAAAAGTTGATGGTTTGTAATGTTTGTAATGGTATTTGTAGTGAAAACCATTAAAATTTTCTGTGATGGTTTTATTGTTTTTTTTTTGTTTGTTTTTTTCAGTAGGGACATAAGCCTATATCAGTTATACACTGGTATTGTGGCTGCTGTGTGTCACATAACAAGCATGAGAGCCCCCCTTCACTCGTGCCCACCTCAAAAATAATGAGTGCATGATGCCCCTGACACAACAATACAAAATTATTTGTCAAACAAATGAACATGATGAAACATTAATTTTAGTTGAAATTGTTATAGATTACTTTTAGAGATTGCAGTGATACATGACATGGTGAAACATGACTGAATGAATAATACTTAAAGGTTAAGATGAATTTTAAAATTGTGCCCCCTAAAAGCACAAGTGGCCCCTGTCTGGCCCCCCCAGTTACTGTGCCCCTGGTGCAGACACCAGCCTTTAGTTCTGCTTCTGTGTTTTCTTGCTGTGAAAGTTCTTTTCTGCCTTTCTTACAACGTCAGTGCCGGATCTACAGGTATTTTTAGCAGATGTTTGCCATTAATTAGCACCTAATTAGCACTTAAATGTTTACAGACACTGAGCTAACACAGTTACAAAGGACTTATCAAAATTCAAACTACTTTGAATCAAGCTGTTGAACAGAACATTGTTAGAACGAAGGGTCCAGGTGAGGAGAGTGTTGTTGGCGCTTGTGTTTATCTGATCTGAGCAGCCAATGTGAAAAAAAAAGGTTAAAAACACTCCAGAAACACACCCACACAACTGTATCCCAAAATGCCTCGCAAGTCCACAAAGGTTAATGAGGGAGAGCTGACTTTTGACCTCAATCTCGCCTCCACACGACAAACACGCTGAGGCTATCAGATCACACATATGTGGGGGAGTGTGGGGGTAAGCTGTGCCACTTTTTACAAGTTTCACAAGTTGTACTCCATGAAAGGAGAAAGGACAAGGTTTAAACTAATTCATTATATTTCAGAATGTCTCCTAGCCAAAGTTTAAAGAAAGCATCCAATAAAACAGCCTTATATATAAAAAAGCTGTCATGTCGAAGAACAAGTTGAATCATTGGGGGTACATGAATGAATTACATTTGAAATAAAATTATGAATATAAAATAATAATAATAAGTGTCCAAAGTGTCACTCTAACAGGAAAAAAGAGCTACATTAAATTATTATTACATATAAAAGATCGGTCTCACTTTATTTTAAGGTCCAATTCTCACTCACAAACCATTAACTAAGACTTTTGCCTCAATAAACCCCTAATTTGCTGCTTATTAATAGTTAGTAAGGTAGTTGTTAAGTTTAGGTATTGGGTAGGATTAGGGATGTAGAATATGGTCATGCAGAATATGTGCTTTATAAGTACTAATAAACAATATAATAATAGGCATGCTAATAAGCAACTAGTTAAGAGAATTGGTCCCTATACTAAAGTGTTACCAAAAGATCATATATATAGGTAATTTATAAAGTGAAACGTAATAAAAAAAAACATTTAATAAAAAATAATAAATAAAAATGTTCTCCTTGACAGAAAAAAACAAGAACAGTCATTATTATTCCACATTCCAACCATCAAAGTTGAAGGGAAATATGAAAAAAAATACTCCCTTCCTTACAGTTTCTCCAACTTTATGAGTCGTTTCAGACATATCTTCATAGGAAAGGTCCTTGATCATTTTCTTTTAAAGGTGAGTTTTTCTTTGCCATTCCTCCCTCTGATTCTTCAAAGAAATCTGGCCCTCAAAATTACAGATCTATATTTTGTGAGTGTGTAATATATATATTAGAGCTGAAATCTTTAAATAAATAAATAAACCTGGATAACAGGGAACCTTGGATAATTATTTTTGATGTACCAAAACAGTTTATAAGAATAACGGTAACACTTTATTTTAAGGTCTCTTAACTAGTTGCTTATTAGCATGCGTATCACTAGAATGTTAGCAATTTATTAGTAGTAATTAAGCACATATCAATGCCTTATTCTACATGACCTTATTCTACATCTCTAATCCTATCCCATACTTAAACTTGACAGCTAACTTACTAACTATTAAGAAGCAGCAAATTAGGAATTTATTGAGGGAAAAATTGTAGTTAATAGTGAATAAGTGTTCCCTATTCTAAAGTGTTACCAGAATAACAAATGACTATCACTTGTCATGTGCAGCTCATGGTCAAAATCTGTGTATTTTTGTATGTTAAGGTGTGACACAGTTCACTAACTGACACATCTTCCCCCAGTCTCCCTCTACACAGAGGCACACACATGCACGCAGAGCCACATCTTGTTTTATGCATGAGCTTTTGTGCTAAAAGGCCGCCCAGGCATGTCCTGTGGTTTGTGTGGTCAGCGTACTAAAGCCTGACCCCTGTGTTGAGACCCCTCACGGCGGGGTGGCATGGGCATTTTGTGCCCTCAGTCAAACCACTTCACCTCGGTTTCATGCTGTGAGCATAAACGACTGAACTGCCTTTCATTTCGTTTTATGTAGATTCAACATGACAAACACAAACATGGCATTTTATCCTCTACTGCACATTAGCTCAGACATTGACTGCAGTACCATATGGCTCAAGTCAGAGGTTATAGTTGTTTGTGTTGCTTTTCTCTCTGATTATGGCATCATTCACTGAGTGGAGCTATTAGTTACAAGAGTCACATAATGATTTCTTTGTTTGAACACAAATGGCTGGTGTTATTTCCTGATGCCAGATTGCGCTTATCTCAAGGGATTATATGCATGTGTGCTAAATTAATGCGGCTCAGCCACTGCCACACATTTAGAAATGTTATAAATATAGCTATATATGCTGCCAAGGATCATACAGTAGTACCAATGTGCACGGACATCACATCACAACTATGAGACTCAACACCTACAGACCACCTACAGTCCGTCTGATGCATATTGCTTGCAAAACTGGAAAGCACTTTCTTGTTTTGGCAAAATCTAATCTGATAGGATGACTTTGCTAAACTTCAAAGAGTACGCAGGTTTAGCTTTTGAGGATGAGTTCCTTAATTAAACATTCAGGAACAAAACAAGTAGGCTAGCGGTCTTTCTATGAGTGAATCATTCACTTAACTGATTTATTCAAAAACACATTCAGGAATGAAAAAACAACTTTGGCTGAACCCGAAATTGTGTACTTCCCTTCTATAAAGTAGGTGAATAACAGTTTGTGAAAAGTGAATTCACATCATAGGATTGGTAGGTCACATAACAATGACATGATGGATGTAGTATGTCTGGGTTCTATTCATACATTCATGCGATATAAAGTATACTTTTTCAATGGTTGTAAAGTAATTACTTTCTCAAAAGAAGCACCCACTCAGAGAGTATGCGAATTTGGACACAACCTTTGTGTTTTTGTGGAGACGTGCAGAGGTTGATTCTACTGTGGAACCATTTTGTTTGGTAAGGTACAGTGCGTAATATTCACAGCTAACGAATGAAATGGCTACTGCACTCCAAATTCAAAATATTGGAGAGTGCTGTTTTACCTGCCCCCCATCCTCATACTCGATGCTCAAGTAGGTGGTCAGATTGAGGTCACGCAACAGGAACTAGTGCAACTAACAATTAGTGTTGTCAAAAGTACCAACTTCGGTACCAGTCAGTACTGAAATTTTTAAAATGTAAATTTTTCCCAAATATCCCTAATATATCTGCACATAGACAGATCCACTGACAGATGCCTGCTTTGAAATGCTCCTGTGTGCTTTTGTGAGAACGCTCGATGAAGAGTGTGAAGCGATAATCATTGTAGCCAATCACAGTCATATCTGTTGAGCGCGTGAATACATTCAATCAGCAGTGTTCAAGAATCCACTCAACAGCGCTGAAATGTGACCAGCGCGCACCTGAAAACTGAATAAATAAGCTTTCCATTGGTGTACGGTTTGTTATGATAGGACAATATTTGGCCGATATACAACTATTTGAAAATCTGGAATCTGAGGGTGCAAAAAATCAAAGTACTGAGAAAATCGCCTATAAAGTTGTCCAAATGAAGTTCTTAGCAAAGCATATTACTAATCAAAAATTTAGTTTTGATATATTTACATTAGGAAATTTACAAAATATCTTCATGGAACATGATCTTTACTTAATGTCCTAATGATTTTTGACATAAAAGAAAAATCAATAATTTTGATCCATATAATGTAGTTTTGGCTATTGCTACAAATATACCCCAGTGACTTAAGACTGGTTTTGTGATCCAGGGTCACAAATGCTAGCGGGAAATGGACATTTTTAAAATTTCAGTACTGACTGGTACCGAAGTCGGTACTTTTGACAACACTGACAATCGAAGGTGACGAGCCTTGCACTGTGAATTGATGAGTTGATTTAGTTGCATTTTAATATGCCTCTGATCATAGAGCTTTTTAGATTGATGCCGAGGCTTTTTAGATCAGGTAGAATTTGCGATCTCTGACACAGTTTGTTTGCTGGCTTCCAGGGCTGCAATATGCTGTGTTTTCCACCAACTGGCAACCCGGAGTGTTGAAATACTATTGTTTAAATTGACAGTGGCAAGAATCATTCAGACCAAAACAAACAGACATTCCGACACGAAACAAACATTTTAAAGTCGAATAACTAGCTGTAACATTGGTTTTTGGAGAAGTATGTGAACTTAGAATGTTTCCTAAATATCTGCAAACATATTATGGTGTTTTCTTATTACAGTGTAAATGAAATTACAGACAGCACCTTTAACTGACAGTATTTTGTCTTTCTCAATATTAACTTCTCGTTTATTAAGCCATTGTATAAAAGTAACATCACACTCACAGTTGTTACATCAAAGATGTTGTTAGATCCAGTAAACACACTAAGTAGTAGGATTTGTTGCGTTTCTGCACCATTTGCAGTCCGGTGCGGTCATGTCCTCTTATCATGATTATGAAGAACTCCACAGATTATAGGGGCCAGAAAGATCATGATGAGTGCCTGCATACACACACACGCACACACACACACTTTTTTTTTATCTGTCCCTCTTTTTCCATCAGGTCTCTGATATTTTGATGTACCCATCAGATTTAAAGGGCACAGCAAGCTTAGTACCATCTCTTCATCTCTCTGCTCCCGCCCATCATCTCCCATCTTTCTCTGTTTATTTTGTCCCTCTCTGTCTACTATTGCGCCTGTTTACTCCACATGAACTTTAGAGCCTGTATATGAGTGTGTACATATGTGTACACTTGTTTTGTGTCCCCTTTTGTGTTTAACTGCTTTCAGATTATTTATCTCCCCCTCATTTTGTATATTGCATGCTCTGCCTTTTGGTTGCCAAGCAACCAATTCAGTGTTTTATCAGACAAGACGCAGTAGGTGTTAAAGCATGGTGTTGTATTCTACTGTTTTAACACAGACACACTAGAGAAACAGTATTGTAAAATACATATTTATATCAAGAAATTTTAGTCCATCGTCATGTTTGTGTACAGTATATTTCTGGGCAGGGCTCTTTGGGTTCTGATCCACCACACAAGTTTACTTAGATGAAGACATACATTAGACTTCTTTTATTTTTGTAGAAAGAAAGAAAGAAAGAAAGACAGACAGACTTTGGATTTTTTTGCCAATATTTTCTGCCAGTAAGTAATCCACACACACCTCAGTTAATTGCAGCATGTCTGAAATAAAACTTATCTTTAATATACTGTAACATGCTGTCAAATACAGAAATGTCAAGAAAATTTTCTAAATACGCATGACACAATCTGTTGTACTTGACTAACCAGTTGATAGTCTTGATTCATTAGGTTTTCTAGAGAATGACTGTTCAGAACTCCACAATTTCTGTCTGAATATATTAAATATATATCACGACACATGCTTGAACGTGTTTACAGTATAATCCACTATAACACACTGAGTCAGATGCGTTTAGTTCACTGAAGTTCAGTATTTCTTTTTTTATGCTGTATGAGTAACGAGTAAATTTCCTCCTTGATTTAGTGATTTGGAAGACGGCCATTTGTAGTCAGGCCATAGCACTTCTTCTAGTCTGATGATTTAAAATGCTGTTAAATATCACCCCCAGACAGGCACTCTCACAAACGCCTGTTTCTCAAGATTTAACTTTCCTCATATGATTTAGAGTAATGAGCTTTTACCCTCAGATGAGAGGAAACCAGCCAGAACCTAGAATGCTTTCAGGACAACAATCTTTTTGACATTTATAAGATTTTAGATCTCGTGAAGGTGCTTGAGTGAGTTCTACGTTTGGTCTTTTGATCTTTTAAAAATGTTTTTAAAAAATTACACAATTTACAGTGTTTTGTATGAATTTCTTTCTTATTTATTTATTTATTTATTTATTTTTGTTTATTTATTTATTTATTTAGAATTTTTGGAAGTCTACTGCAAGTTTTGCAAATTTAAAAGAACAGTTCACCCAAAAATGAAACCATGTCATCAATTACTCATCCTCATGTTGTTTCAAACTTGTCTCAAATATATATATATATATATATATATATATATATATATATATAATAATGAATAACAAATTAAACTGTGCACAAGAGGTACGGACTACTTGTATGAAACATTTATACATTTTTTTCCGAAGCTTTCAAGCTTTAGTCCTCATTTACTGTGACTGCATGATAAAGAAACACCAGTGCTTCGATCTTTGAGAAAAAAAAAGTGTTTTCATTTTTGGATGAACCATCCTTTTAATATGTTCTTATCTGGAATTTGAAATGAAATGGCCCCATAGTTGCTCCTAAATGACTTCTTTTTTTTTGTTCTTTTTTTTTTTTGACAGTTAAAGCTAGTTTCTTTCTCACTTCCTTATGTTAATTTCCTAACAGCTGCTTATGGAGCTTGCATTGGCACTCGTGTATTGGTGTATGCGTGGCACCGTCCAGCTATCTGGGTTCAGTCAGACTGTTTGTGCATCAGGGATTATATCATCTGATCCCAAGAAATGAGTAAGAACTGAAGCTCCCTAAAGCGTCTCAGCTGATCCTTTAGTAATCGCGTGGAGGCCTAGAGCTGCACAGAAGTGCCTAAACTCGTGGCGCTGGAGAGGATGTGTGAGGTATGATTGTCATCCTGTGGGTTTAAAAGCTCTGACGGAGATCCATCTCATGCATTGCATCTTCTCATAATAGCACATGTCCCTCAAGACAGACGAATTGACGTTTTTTTCCTCTCCCTCTCTCCGTCTCCTTTTATGTTTTTTTCTCCGCCATAAAGCTATTATGTCATTTTATAAATCTGATTGCTTGGTAATCTCTCATGTCCTAGCAACAGGCGTTCCCAGAGGAGCTTTGGTCGTTTGTCGTGCTCTGAGAGGTGAGGAGAGTGTGTGTGTGTGTGTGCAGATCGCGAGCGTGTACCTGTCTTTGTGCGCGTCTCTCTGTGGTCTCGTAATGACTGCAGCCCTGCCGAGATCACATACCTCTGAGAAAAGATGTTGATCAAATGCCAAACGCTGCTTATTTATAGAGCGCACATTAACCCTGACCGCCAGACAGCTGCAGGGACCATACAGCTGGAATATGTCTTGAAGCACTGATCCAGGGTCAGCCTCCGCTCTCCTGGTTTTGTGCTCCAGCATTATGAAGAGACATGTCACGCCGCCCGCAGATCCGGAGCAATAACGCTGTCTCTTTTTATCCATCTGTTTGCAGGATTCTCTTCCTTCATCCCTTTCTCATCACTTCTTCTTATTGCCCTGGCTGCGAACTCTTTATCCCTGATTTCTCTGTTCATCTTTCCTACTGTTTTCTCATTACCTTCCACTCTCTCTCAAATATCATCGTACACGCATGGCGCACATACACAAAAAGGACGCGCATAATGCACCCAAACAATGTGAGAACTGGATGACACTTTTTAGATGGTTACCATGGAAACTTCAGAAACATCACAAGTGCTATCTCACTTTCTTTTATGCATCTCCTGGCCTGATGTACATATAGAAGGTATATATATAGGAATATAATTTTCTTGCCACCTGAGAGCTATGAAAAGAAACAGCACTGGGTTAAATTCAGAGGTTAAGAATTGCCTCCCTTTCAGTTTAGAGTTTTGAAGTTAGAATTCAGTTCATGAGAATTTAAAATGACTAATACAAAGAGGAATTTACTGAATTGGAATTTAAAGATATTCAACACAGTTACACAGAGTCTAATCATACTTATTCTCAATAGAACGTTATTTTTTTAATAAAAATTTTCTCAATAGAAAACAATTATTCTGATGATTAGTTGATATTAATTGTGCCACATAGTACCACAAAATGTAATTTTTTTCATAAAGTTTTTTACAAATCCACACACACACACACACACACACACACACATACATATATAAATAAATGAATTTAAATCATTGTAAATAAATGAATATTAATTAAATACAATTGATTATTAAAAACAAATAAAAAATACCTCATATTTGTACATTCATATCATTCTTTGAGTTTCATTCCATTTTACTTTTATAAATATTTCAATTTGAACATTTCAGCCTGTTTGCTATCTGAATTCGATTCAAATTCACAAATTGAACTTTAAGTTAAATCAGGCTGTCAAACGATTAATTGCAATTAATCGTATCCAAAATAAAAGTTTGTGTTTACTTGATAAAACATATGATATGTGTGTGTACTGTGTATATTTATGTATATATAAATACACACATATTCATGTATATATTTAAGAAAAATATATTTATGTATAAAATATTTACATAATATAATATATATGTGTGTGTGTGTGTGTGTGTATTTTTTATATATATACATGTATGTGTGTGTATTAATATATACATGATAAATATACATGGTGCACACACATTTTTTATGTAAACAGACTTTTATTTTGGATGTGATTATTTGCAATTAGTCATTTAACAGCCCTATTTTCAAACCTGTTTGACTTTCTTCAGTGGAACAAAAAAGAAGATATTTTGAAGAATGTTTGAAACTAAACCATTTTGGTTAACACTGACCTCCATTTTAAGTCAATGACAATGAGACATTTCTCAAAATATCTTCTATACTCTACAGAAGAAGTCATACAGATTTGAAGAGACGTGAGGGTGAGTAAATGATAACAGGATTTTAATTTTACGGTAACTATTCCTTTAATTCAGTTCTAAATGGTGCACAACCCTGTGAAGGAGGTCAGTCACATTGAAAAAAGGTATTTGTACTGCATGTCCTTGGCTTTCCCTCTTGAGAAGCATGTGTGTCCCACCCCATAGCCCCTCTACAGTGTGTCCCGCTACAGATTGATCTCTCTTCTAAGAGCTCAGTAAGGTTGTACTCATATTAGTTAATGCTGTTATTAGAAATGAAATCTCATTTATTCTTGCTCTGTTGATGTTCCTCATCCAGCGTGTGTTTGCACAGTTGTAACATCATGCTGTTTCTTTCTCATTTGTTCAGCAGAGATTCACAGAGGGGCTCACGTTTTCTCCATAGATGATTTCCTCTGCCTGTGTGTGTTTGCAGGGATGTTGATACTGCTGTTGCTAACAGTGATTTATGTTGTAAGGAAATGTAATAACTTTCTTATTAGATTATGGTAAATTCATTCTGCTCAAGGCAACTCTGGCTCAACTCCGGCTGTTTCAATGTCAGACGCTGTGCTGTCTGATGGTGCACTTGACAGATTAGAATGAATCACATGTCTGTACTGCAGGAGGCTTGTTTTTGACATTAAAACAGATATCAAGGCCATTTTGCTCATTCCAGACATTTCATTACAGTCTATAATTAAATAACACAATTTACATTCATTAGCCACTGGCATTCAGTCATTTCTGACATACTGTCAAGCGACATTTTAACCTTTGGCACAACAAAACAGGTACAAAAGGAAAAAAGTAGAAACATAAACAAGAGTCAATAGTAATAGAAATATGGACATTTCAAACTGACTTTGAAAAATAGTACTGCCAGAGGGAGGAAAAAAACAGCAAAAAAGGTGTTTTATTTTCAGTCAATGTGTTATTCTTTTCTACTAAGGTGTGCAGCTCACGTATAAGACATGAAAGATGGATTGCTCTGCAAACAAATTTCTGAATTTTGCTAGATTTAGTGGAACAAATGTTAAAAATATGCAATTTTTTAAATGTCATATTTTATGCTTTATGAGCATTACCTACACCTTTAAAAAAGTTAGGTTGTAAGAACCTACATTACCAAAAATCAAAAAGTTTCATTTAAACGTTAAATATTAAATATAAAGGCTAAATCTGAATGCAAAACTACACATTTAGCAACATACTGTGCAATGAAGTTGAATCAATGTGTTTAAGCTCTGCCACAGGCAGCCACTCAGGAGACATTAGCATCAGTAAAAGCTGCTTAACATGGATTCAGCTGCAGACTGTCAAATTATTCCTGCAACCTGTAGAACCTGAAAGAGGTTGACGGATGCCAGTTTATATTGTGAATATATCTTTTTTTTTTTTTTTAGGTTATTTTTATAAACCTAGTACCTACCTAGTACTAATAATTATTTTTTACTTTTTTCTTTTATAAATAATATTTCTCTATACATTTTTATTTTATGTGCAGTATACTGTTCATAAGTTGGGGTCAGTAAGATTTTTTAAAGAAACAATTTAATACTTTCACGTGTATTCAATTGACCAAAAGTGTCAGTAAAGACATTTACAGAGTTACAAAAGATTTTCATTTCAAATAAATGAAATGCATTTGAAATTTCTATTCATCAAAGAATCCTGAAATGTATCACAGTTTGTGCTGCTTTACATTTTTGTAAAAAACTGTTTTAAACATTGAAAATCATACATATTTTTGAGCACTAAATCAGCATATTAGAATGATTTGAGGGATCGTCTGACGCTGAAGCCTGAAGTAATGGCTGCTGAAAATTTAGCTTTGCATCACAGGAATAAATTACATTTTAATATAATTAAAACAGAAATCAGTTCACATGTAATAATGTTTTACAATACAACAGTTTATACTGTATTTTTGATTAAATAAATGCAGCCTTGGTGAACAGAAGAGACTTGTTTTAAAAAACATTTAAAAAAAAAACTCTTACAGACCCTTACAGAGTATTTATATTTGAATATTATATATATATATATATATATATATATATATATATATATATATATATATATATATATATATTTTTTTTTTTTTTTTAAATACAGTTTAAAACTCTACATTTAGAAACATAGATTTTTGATGATTATGTATTTACATTTAAGTAGTAATATCTGAAAGCTGCAACATGATTTTACACGTTTGCCGAAACTTGTTGATGCAGCAGGATTTTTACATTCAGTTCCCTATGTAGTACTGCAGGTTGCATGCCATCAGCTCAAAAAATTCAGCACATTTAATCCTCTAAAGCACTCATCCTTTCATCAGTCTCAGGGTTTGTTTGGTGTTTGGCCCATTGAACAGCTCAGAGCAAACATACAGCATCTCTGTTCTCAGTGTTGCAATAATCACTGACTCCTCTGAACTTCCAAACTTCAAACCTCTCACTGTCACTCTCAGTCTTTATTCATAATAGAGCTCTTGATCTGCAGCAGAACCTGTCTGACTTCATCACTGTAGAAGCTCCAGTGTAGGACTATTTTTAATGAAAAGCATAATGCACATTCAAATGATTTTGTCGACAGACAGTAGCTAAAGCGCAGATGAGCATTTAATTCCACAGGCTGAACAAAAAAGAAAGAGACATGTAGCTCATCTATCCTACATGCACCATACAGTGCTTTCACATATTGATCATGTTATCCAAATGTCCTTGAGTTCAGTCAGAAAAATCAGCAGACCATAAACGTCCTCTTTGTCCCAGACACTGACTTTTTGTTTTCTTTTTAAAGGAAAACATTACTGCCGAGGCTTGCTTGGATTCGCATGGCACCATTTCAATTTCATGTGTAAATTAGGCTGTCTGCTTCGTGACACAATTGATCGCCCAGCCGACGGTGTCAATCGTGACCAAGGCCCTGAGATGTATATCGTACAGTCTGACACAAGAGCATTAATGTGCAATAGTCTGCCTTGGCTCAGGTCATATCGTACAATCTGACAAGCGACAATCACAAAAAAATTAAATTCACAATTCGCAGCGGACTTAGCTGAGGTCTTTTTTCTTTTTCTGTGAAGTATATGATCTCCAGAGGGAGCTGGTAAGGTTTTGAGGATGTTTATTTCAGACTCATGCTCTTTGAGAGTTAAGAACATGCTAATGATAGGGGAAGCTAAAAATAGCACACAGCTAGCCCGCTTTCCTTTTATATACCTCTTTCTTTCTTCTCAGGAAAAAGGGAGGAGTGCTTCGCTAATACTTCTGACCTATTGTATATTTACCTCCAAGCATCTTTACCAGATATTCATCTTTAAAATGAGGCTTGGGCACAGACAAAAGCTGAAAATGAAATGTGTCTTGATAGATAGACAGATACATGCGACTATTATCGCAGCCTGACAGAGATCAGCACATACAACGCTTCATATTCACTAGCAGCAGGCCCATGGGAGAAGATGGGTTCAGGAAATGGCACAGCCTGGAATTGTATTGCCCTCATGTTCAATACAAAGATAACTGTGTCTCATCCTATTTCCACTTCAAATATAGATCTGTCTGGCAACGTTGTTAACGTTAACATGGGTGGGATCAGACGCATTCAGTCGCTGTATTGAATTGGAGACGTGCCATTCTGTGTTCCTATTTAGTATGTACACATACAGAGACACACTGAGTTCTAGTTTATGTGTCATAATTGTGTCAAAACAGAAAACTCACACACATTCGGATTCATAATCGCTGTGTAAACATCTGCTCATGCCATTCTCACATCAACTGGGAGTGTCGTAGTGACGTATTGCAGATGAGAACATGCTCTAAAAATAACATCTTCCAGATGAAAACGCACACATCAAATAGACGTCTCTGTGATGTACGAGTGCTATTGGCGCTGTTCACGCTCGTAACGGAGGTCTTTCAAGATGCCGGGTGTGTCTCAATCAACTCCCTAGTTCAGTGGTAAGTGCCCTACCTGGGGAGTAGGCCATTTCTAGGGTCAAAAAGCTTTCTAGAAATTCCCAGAATGCACTATATAAGCCAGTGAGTATCAGCTGCTCCCTGGATTCACTTACTGGAAATGTTGTCATGCCCTCTTAAATCTCTCAAGTGCCCTGGAGGACGAGCTCAAGTGTGAATACATAAAGACCAAGCCTTGTTTTCTTTTATTAAACATTATTCAGTTTTTAATGATCCTTCCTAATGTGCATAAAAGGGAAACAATAGTCCAAGCTTTTAATTATTAAAGAGCAATTCGAAATCACAAGAAAATTTAAATAAATAAATGTATTATTTCATATTTGAATTGTATAATATAATATAATATAATATAATATAATATAATAATTAAGTTTGTAGGAATTGATGATGAAATGAAAAGATGGAATATTGTATAATATAATTTTATAATATCATATAATATAAATTTTGTGCCTTGCTTAATTGTATTTGTCTACTAATCTCACAACAATCCTGCAAGTTTTTAGGAATTAAAGATGAATTATAATATAATATAATATAATATAATATAATATAATATAATATAATATAATATAATATAATATAATATAATATAATATAATATAATATAATATAATAATTACACTGTCAGAAAATTGTGCTCTCCTTAATTTTATCAGTCATCAGTGTCCCAGAATTTAGTAAATTAAAATCCACTAAATGGAGAGTTGTAAGAGGCATTAGCATGTTAGCGCTAGTTCTGCTTGTAGCATTCTCTTTTGGGTGGGTCTGACAATAATCTTTGCATGACATGGCTAAAAACCTTCATTTTATTACTGAAATGGACAGCTTATGGTTTTAATAATCTGCAAGTTAGCATACACTGCTTGCAACTAAGCCAAACGATTTCCCAGATCTGATTTTGATACAAAAGACATGGATTTTAAGAGGGTCAAACAGGGTAAAACTCTTATGTCTTATGCAAAATCCATTCTGCCGCGTTAGAGGCTTTCCAGTTCTGATAAAAGCTTAGAAGAGACGAAGTGAAATTTAGCTGAATTTTATCTTTCACTTAATGCCAGGCTATTACGAATATTCACAGAATTGTTGTTATAATGGGTACGTAGAATTAGGGGAAAGTTTGTGTTCATTTATCTTTCATTAGAAAAAGTTAAGTCAGTTATGCTGAAGTGATTTCTCTGGAGTTTAGTCAAGCAGACAGCAAACTGCCATAATCACATAATCAGACCTTCTGAACCTCTCTCCTTTTTGTCCCAGACTTTTTCTCAGGATGTATTAAAAATCAGCTTGTGCTTGCATTGCTATTACAAACTTCTCTCTGTGTGTGTGTGTGTGTGTGTGTGTGTGTGTATACCTGTTTTTCTATTCAGGTGGGGACTTAAACCTGAATACACACAGACTAATGGGGACTCGTGTCACGGTGGGGACCTAAATTGAGGTCCCCACGGGTAAAGAAGCTTATAAATCACACAGAATGAAGTTTTTTGAAAATCTAAAAATGCAAAAAGTCTCCTGTGAGGGCTACGTTTAGGTGTAGGGTTGGTGTAGGGCAATAAAATATACGGTCTGTACAGTAGAAAAACCATAACGCCTATGGAAGTCTCCACAAGGATAGCGAAACAAGTGTGTGTGTGTGTGTGTGTGTGTGTGAGAGAGAGAGAGGGTGTGTGTGTGTGTGTGTGTGTGTCTGCAGTGCTGTAATGTGGGATAAGTCCAGTGTAAGTTATGTAACAGTGGGGATCAGAGGTATGTGTGGGATGAACACATACTTTCTGGATTTAAAGGAATATCGCAGGCTATATACAAGTTAAGCTCTATAATTCAATCTATTAAATCATTTTGACTCTCTCAGTCCATAAAAATGAAAAAAATTCTCCCGTACCGTAATTGCACTTAAAATAGACATCCGTAGGGACGTCCAAGACCACATAAAGATCACTTGAAAGACTGACTTGAACACATTTTGTTATACACACGTTGAGTTTTAAAATTGTAAATAATGAAGGAAAAATATTGATGAGTCATCCTGCACTACTATCCAATCAAATGCTTCTAAAAGGATAATGTCCCTCACCTGCAACTCACTAGAAAATGATAGTTAATAGCTATGATGTAACTAAAGCCTAAAAAAGGCCCTGCGTCCCAATTCACATGCTATCCGCCCTAAATAGTATCCGAGATTAGAATTACTGTGTCCCAAATGATAGTATGTTGAAATGAGTATCCCAAAGATACTCAGATGGACTTCTATTTCTGGTGGAGTTTCAGAGTGCAGATCCATGCACACTCTTATGGCTAAAAAACCCAATGCTTTGAAGGACAATTCAGTTCAGAACTACAAACGTGAGAAAGTTCAAACAAGCTGTGTATTGTTGAGTGTGTATATGAGGACGTTAACTGTGACAAGATGATTGACAGGCCAGTTTACTGTGACAGGATGCATGTAATAATTCATATTGTTTGGACAAAGTATAAATAGACGAATTGGGAAGCATCATGGGACAAGCCCTGCCCAAACTTAGTGTTTTAAAATGAAATGCATCAACAGAGGGCAGAAATAATATTAAACTGTCAAAACAATATAAACATTAGGCATGTCAGCATAACTGGTGTGATTTCCATATGTCAGAAACTAGGAAACCAAAATCTAGCAAAGCAGAAACGTATAACCAGACGTTCATCAACCTAGAAAAGTGGTCAGTCCTCAAAAGAACATACTTACTTTCATTGACAGGATGAAACCTCACTGTTTGTGTATTCTTTCTATGGTGTGTGTCATCTGAACCTCCATCCAGGTAAGTGCCACTCTCACATTGTGCTAACAGCGGTGGTTTCATTCAGGACAGGAAGCAACACTTCTCTCTAAACAGAGAGAGAATGTTTGAACCCATCATTTCATGTGCTTTTCCAGAGCTGAACCTCAGAGTAGAAAGATCCTTGACAGTGTGGGCTTTGTTCACATAATCTTCCTCTGAAACGTCCTCTGGCCAGAGAGTCATACTTGAGGCTTGAACTGAACAGATGCCTGTAAAACGAATCCATCAGCCATTTACAGCCATCAGAAGAGTCATCATCATCTCCACTCTGTTCTTTCCCAGAGCCATTTTAATATTTTCAGGAAACTTCTCATGGGTGATGTTTAGTTATAACTCGATTTTGAAGTCTGGGATATTAACCAAAGGTTCAACAGGTTATTGCAGTGCACAGCCTCCTGGTCGGAGAGTATGTGGTACTGTCATACCGCAGGGCCATTGATGTGATTTACAGTGGCCTCAAAAAGTATTTGGACACTTTCAGGCACTCAAGTCAAATTTAAAATGTATGAATTTCATTACATTACATAACAAAATACCAAGTGGCATCTGCAAACAAATTATTCTAGACCTTTTCTGAGAACTAACCTTCTTAGCCACTTTTAATGACTTTACACCAGCTTGTGGATGTCTGCCTAACACAATGCAACACAACATAACAACATATAATGTATTGGTTTAATCTAAAAAAAAAAAATGTATGTGAAATGTTTCATATTATTGGCAACTAATTCTTTGTGAAAAAGAAGTACTTGGATATAATATAATATTATTTTAAATATTATTTTAAATATTACTTTATTTTAAGGACCCATTCTCGCTATTAACTAGTTGCTTATTAGCATGCATATTACTAGCACATTGCCTATTTATTAGTATTTTATAAACCAATGCCTTATTCTGCATGACCATATTTTAGATCCCTTAATCCTACACCATACTTAAACTTAACAACTACTTTACTAACTATTAATAAGCAGCAAATTAGGAGTTTATTGAGGGAAATGTCATAGTTAATAGTGAATGTGTGTTCTCTATTCTAAAGTATTACCTATTATTTAAACAAAAGGCCACTTAACCCTTAAAGACCTAGAACATTTGTGGGGCACCTGACACGCCTGCACTTTTCTTTGTTTTTTAAGACCTATTCTAGCAGTCAGCATCAAGTGCCATATATCATTATAAACAGGAGAACTTGAAGTTTCAGTCTAGCTAATTTAAAGTCCCAATTTTCCTTTTGCTTTGTCTAAGAATGAATGAATTTCCAGAATTTTAAGAAAAACGCAAGCAACAGTTGGGTGTTTTTTACTGTGTACTCAAACTGAAACTCCTGAAGTTTGGATTTTTTTCTTTAGAAAGTTGTATTTGGGTGTTTTACACTTCCAAATAAAATTGTGTCTACATATAACATTCCCCATGCAAATTATAGCCATTTATTACAATATTGTTATAAGCGATTTTCAGTGAAAAAAACAGGTCTATATAGTTTACTAACAATATAGATGTCAATATCTCTATATATATATAAAAAAAAAAAAAAACACGTTTAGGGAGTAAAGAAAATTGAATCAGTGTTATATAATAACAAAACACAGTAAAAAAAGGGACTTTTTTCAGAGAAATATATTTTCAATCTGAGTATGAACAACAACAAACACAAACCGTGCAGCTAATAGTGAAAACAATTGCACAAATTCTTCTGCAACAAAAATACAAACAGTACAAATGATTCACAAACTACACACAAAATGAGTGAGAAATATACAGAGTGCATCAGAAAAAGTAGTGAAAATGATCTTTATGAACTATATAATTATTGTTTACATAATATAAATAATATAAATGGATCGATCCGCTGGCTGTACTCTGCCTCAGAATGATTTTACCGGGACATCGCCTAGCGACGCAAAGACATGAATTCCAGTGCTTTATCCGATATGTACTGCTGTTTCATCCTTGTTTTTGTTTTGTTTTATGTCAAAGTACTCATTCGTGTGTTTTTCTGTGCTTTTTCAGAGAGTTCTCTCATGCAAATGTGTTATTTTGTGTTTGTTTTCATGCACGCAAGACAGACTTTACTTTCACTTTGCGTTCGTTCAAATTTCCAATGAAAAATCCTAAACGGTGGTTCAAAAGACCAAAACCTACACTGCGTTCCAAATTATTATGCAAATGATATCTTTCTCTGATTTTCCTAATTAGTCGTTGCAAATGACAGTCAGTATAATTTTCAAGTCATCAACCGTTAGGGTATAATTCAAATTTTATTGAACAAACCTCCCAATGATAACAGTATTTATTTCAAAAATGAAAAACTCAAGAATGCACTGTTCCAAATTATGCACAACAGAGTTTGAAAACATTTTATAGGTTGTAAAGAACTGAAAATGGTCATTTGTTGAATTTGCAGCATTAGGAGGTCATATTTACTGAAATCAAAAGCTATTTCAATCAAAAACATCCTAACAGGGCAAGTTACATGTTAACATAGGACCCCTTCTTTGATATCACCTTCACAATTCTTGCATCCATTGAACTTGTGAGTTTTTGGAGAGTTTCTGCTTGAATTTCTTTGCAGGATGTTAGAATAGCCTCCCAGAGCTGCTGTTTTGATGCTAACTGTCTCCCACCCTCATAGATCTTTCGCTTGAGGATGCTCCAAAGGTTCTCAATAGGGTTGAGGTCAGGGGAGGATGGTGGCCACACCATGAGTTTCTCTCCTTTTATGCCCATAGCAGCCAATGACACAGGGGTATTCTTTGCAGCATGAGATGGTGCATTGTCATGCATGAAGATGATTTTGCTGCGGAAGGCACGGTTCTGTTTTTTGTACCATGAAAGAACGTGGTCAGTCAGAAACTCTATATACTTTGCCGAGGTCATTTTCACACCTTCAGGGACCCTACCAGCTCTCTTCCCATGATTCTGGCCCAAAACATGACTCTGCCACCTTCTTGCTGACGTCGCAGCCTTGTTGGGACATGGTGGCCATCCACCAACCATCCACTACTCCATCCATCTGGACCATCCAGGGTTGCACGGCACTCATCAGTAAACAAGACTGTTTGAAAATTAGTCTTCATGTATGTGTGGGCCCACTGCAACCGTTTCTGCTTGTGAGCATTGGTTAAGGGTGGCTGAATAGTAGGTTTATGCACAACTGCAAGCCTCTGGAGGATCCTACACCTTGAGGTTTGCGGGACTCCAGAGGCACCAGCAGCTTCAAATACCTGTTTGCTGCTTTGTAATGGCATTTTAGCAGCTGCTCTCTTAATCCGATGAATTTGTCTGGCAGAAACCTTCCTCATTCTGCCTTTATCTGCACGAACCCGTATGTGCTCTGAATCAGCCAAAAATCTCTTCACAGTACGATGATCACGCTTACGTTTTCGTGAAATATCTAATGTTTTCATACCTTGTCCAAGGCATTGCACTATTTGACGCTTTTCGGCAGCAGAGAGATCCTTTTTCTTTCCCATATTGCTTGAAACCTGTGGCCTGTTCAATAATGTGGAACGCTCTTCTTAAGTAGTTTTCCTTTAATTGGGCTCACCTGGCAAACTAATTATCACAGGTGTCTGAGATTGATTTCAGTGATCCAAAGACCACTGAGACACAATACCATCCATGAGTTTAATTGAAAAATAAAAAATTAAATGTTTATGACACTTAAATCCAATTTGCATAATAATTTGGAGCGCAGTGTATGTTTACTGGTTGAATATGGGGCAGTTTAGGGGAAGTCGTGGCCTAATGGTTAGAGAGTTGGGCTGATGATTCTCACACCGGCAGGAATTGAAGGTGGGGATTGTGAATGAACAGCACTCTCTCTGCCTTCGATACCATGACTGAGGTGCCCTTGAGCAAGGCACCGAACCCCCAATTGCTCCCCGGGCACTGGAGCAATGGCTGCCCACTGCTCCGGGTGTGTGTTCACGGTGTGTGTGTGCGTGTTTGTTCACTATTCACTGCTGTGTGTGTGCACTTGGATGGGTTAAATGCAGAGCACCAATTTCGAGTATGGGTCACCGTACTTGACAATACGTCACGACTTTCACTTTCAACCAATCTGGGCACGGGGGTGGGACTAAGTATCAACAGTCGTTCCTGTTTGTCTCAGAGGAACGAAATGCATTGGTTTCTTCTGATGAATCAATCTTTTGTGTGTGTGTGTGTGTGTTTATATATATTTTATATATATTTTAAAAGACTGTTAAGATTTTGTATGGATACATATCTAGGCCTATAAACCTATTTTCACCCTCAATTTCTGTGTAAAAGTGTGTATGTGAATGCAGCCCATTTTAGCTGAAAATTGTGGCCCATTTTAGCTTAACCAGCCATTTCTACCTAAAATGACCTTTTTCACAAAAATCGAAGTTTCTTTTTTAAATTAAACTTTTTCATTTGAAAGAGCATGTCAAAACATTGTTCATAAACATTTGCTTTGTTGGTAAGCTTACTTATAATTGCTTTAGTACCCTTATTAGTGATGAATGAAATTTACTATGTCGGGCTCAGTTTCCTTACAATTTCTCTGACAAGATTCATATAACACTCTGCCCTGCCCGCCTTAACTAAGACCAATCTAAATTATTGTTACATGTCAACAAGTGTTGAAGCAACAATGCAAGATCAGTTATTGTGATTGTGTGTAAAAATTTAAAGAGATATGACACTACAACCTTATTTGGCCCATTTTACCTGATAGCCCATTTTAGCTGACATCACACTATGTAAAAGCATGATATGCAAGTTTCAATAGAAACAACATCAAAGTGTATTTTAGTAACCACAAATACTTGTCTGCACATTCTGCAGTGCACTTCAACCATAATTTGCCAAGACTGCAAAAGTAATTATGTAATAACATATAATGATGTACAGTAAGTCCTATTTAAGTGGATCATAAGCAAACTCTAAAGTACAGATAATTGCATTTAATATAAATTTAACCTATAATAACATTTCATTTAATTTCAAATAACATGCAATTAGGTGTCCAAAAAAAGTATATTCAGTTCACAAATATATTCCATTCAAGAATATGAATTCCATAATAAGCGGTGCCACAACATGGTGCATGATTCTGTGTTCTTGGCAGCTATTGCCATGTTTATGTTGGTATACAAGTCATGTTGTGCAAGACTAAAAACACTCACTAGTGAAAAACACTCTATGTGAACCAGTACATATAAATATTAATATTGTAAGAAAATGATGACAGTAAACCTTTGAGAGCAGTAAAGCAGCAGTGTATACTGAAAAGTGAATCTATGCATCCTCAATAATGCATGCGATAAAAACAAAAGATTGTCAGGGACTCTCTTTTTCCCTGTCTGAACACACACACACACACACACACACACACATAGACAATCAACTTTCAAAACTGAGAATAATGATGTCATCTGTGCCGAAACACATCTTGCTGATATTTCAGGCTGATCTCGCACCCCTTCAAAGCTCAGAACACACACACCTGTTTTACACCTGTAGACTCTCACATCTCTAACAAACGTGTTCTTATTACGCAGTTCTCACATGCACACAGCTCTCTCACGCTCCGCGTATCTCTAATTTAAGTAATGTCTTGAGGAAATCTTCTGATCTGATAGAAAGTTAAAACCTTTTGGTACTCCAAATAAGAAGAAAAATCCAATGGAAACGCACTAACAGGCTAGAAACCGAAACTGTGAAATTCTCTCTCCCGTAGTGTTTATCCTGATTTAAACCCTCCACCATAAGCGCGCGTGTGCGCATGTGAGCTCACGTTCACAATCATGTGTTTTTGGCAGCTGTAAGCGTCGTGTGATTTATTTCAGTTCAGATTCTGTACTTTGGTCCTCCCACACACACACACACACACGCACACACACACACACACACACACACCATTCATACAGCTAAAACAGGGAAATGCAGGGTCGCTCCAATGTTTTCATCTATTGGATTAATATTGAGCCATAGGCCATGATTTTCTACACAGCCACACACATTACTAGAGTGGTATGGCACTAAAAATAAAACATAATCATACACGCCACAGAACAGCTCAGAGTTAAAGCCAAATTGAGAGAGAAAGAGAGATATGGATGACTAAAAAGGGTCAAAAAAGAAAAGTCAGTGCGGTCTAATCGAGATGAAAGAGCTGAGTGCTCATTTTGAAACTCAAACAGGGGTTACTTTACTTTCATGCAAAATGCATGGCAGAAACAGTCAGAAAGAAAGAAACAGAGAAAGACAGTCGTCTGTAGGTTAGACAGAGAGAGCAGAGGCAATAGTGGCGATACTAATTAAAATAAATCAGAGAAAGTTCAGAATCTCTATTAGCCTTATATTGCTCTCTATTATCCTGTTTAGTTGTCTGTCAGAGCAACGCGATCTCATTTGTATGCATAGGTACAGTATTTGCACGTTAAGTGTTTTATTAGCATACATACATTTTTATAAGTTTAGATAAATGCTGAAACATACAGTGCCAAGGTATTAAAAGGTATTAAAACAAGGAATCTACAACAACTAGAAATATATAAATGTTACAAGTTTTTGAGAATCACAGAATGTTGATTTTGTTGTATTTATAGTAAATTATACTGCATTTATTCAATGCTGCTAACAAATTTGCCTAATTTAACATTATAACTATTTATTCTGTTCTGTATGATTGGCAAATAAGCTGAAGCCACTGAAACAACACACAGAAATCAGTAAATGAGGGCATTTACATTTGGTTCATTTGGTCCAGAAATGAAGTAAAGGATACATTTAGTCTTGGTTCACTTAGTGTTCACACTGTCATTTTTAACAACAAACCTAAAGTTACTAAACAAAAGGCATAAGGGTAATATATTTATATCATAATATATATTGTTTGGAAGTGGACCAAGACCCACCTTTTCAGGGGGTCTCAGTCCAATTGTTTGGTGAACACCAAGGTTCGGAAGGCAGCATTTACATTTATTCAAATAAATCAAACTAACAATGCAATCACACCAAACCTGAGTGAAACATGCTAAATTCAGCCATACAAAAAAGCAAATGACTTCACTTTTTATTAGTCCCATTTGGATTTCATTTAGAAATTAATTTGGTCCTTTCTCGGGCAAGGTTTCTCTGTCACTGATAAATGAAAGTCCCGCTATGGGATTATGTGAGTACTGAACTCACCTTCAGTGTTACGGTCACAAACGTGTCACTTTTTCATAAAGTAGTCATAAAGATTTACATACAAATAGCCATAAATGTACTAAATGGAGGCAACTTTTCTAAAACTTACCAGTTACTTTTTAAACTATGCAAAATAGAAAAATTCCCTTTGTGAAGATTTGTGCTATACACCCACACTGCATACATAATCTCAAAGAGTGCATTCACAATTTGTTTTCTAAACATATTAATTTTTCTTCCTTTAATGTTATTTCTTTTCATGCTTGTGAATACATTTATATGTACTTTATTTATTAAATTATTTCTGCTGTTTAATTCATAGATTACGCTACAGTGCTTTGCACTGCTGTGGTTTGACAGTCATACAAATAAAGCAGTGCTGGACTTGAAAAAGACTTAACCTGTGAGCTAGAAAGAGAAAGAGAGCATTCTCTGAATGTGAATGTGTTTGTGTGTGTACCATCAGAGTAACATTTCTTGAAAACAGAGTTGCAGATAAACAGGTCTGCAGAGTGCCCATCACATAATGAAATTGCTACGTTTGTTTACTAACATTCTGACTGATTTAACTGTTTAAAAAGATTAAATAAAATAAAAAAATACCATTACATATTACCATTGAAATTCTAAATCACAATTTTTAATATAAAATAATACTACAGTATATAAAATTAAATATTGTATACATGAAATGTTACATTAAATAGCTCTTTAGAACAATATAGCCTATTTATTAGACTATATTTATTAACTACTTTATTTGAATTGCTATGCACAGATTATGTCTGAGGATTACAGAATCAAAGCACAATAATAAAACACAAAAACAAAGGAGCAGCAAAGAGCTAAAATACAGGAGCAGATCATAAAGAATAAAAAAGCAAAATAACAAACAGCAAGATTGATGAATGGTTCAGAAGTGGGAGTCTGCTCACAGAAAGAGAGAGAAAGAGAGAGAGAAAGACTGCTGAAAGGTCATGGCTTCCAACAGAGAGACAGAGAGAAAGACTGTAACCTGTTGGACTCAGTTTTAGTCCTGTGCTGTCTTACATTCTGCAGACAGACAGTTGTTCTGCTTTAGGTTTTCTGTTTCATTCTGAGCTTATACATTTGGACTCTGGGCTTGTGTTGGATCTGTCATCTCTTCCTGTTAGGATTCTTGTCCTTGTCCCAGTCTGTTATCCAAGCATCTCTCCCTCACCCTCTGTCTCTCTCTCACATTCTCTTTCGTTTTTAATGCCCAGGATATGTTATTTCATTTCTCACATTTCTTCTTGTTTTTGTTTGCTATTTTGTATTTAATGCCTCACTGTCTATCTTGTACACAGTAATAAATAATTTCCCTTATGCTTTGAATACGCTTGGCTACATATTAAACCTATATTTAAAAAAAAAAAAAAAAAAAAAATTAAGGAATTTTAACCATTAAAATACAATATATATATATATATATATATATATATATATATTTTATAATTTACTTTAATATGATAGATAAAATGGATTTTTATATCCAATCTATCTATCATATCAAAGTCAGTGAGGCAAGGAAAGTCGAAAACAAGACCAGAAATTGTATAATGACATAATGACTTGTGTCTAAAGATGAAAACGACAATCAGCATTTATGACAGTTTTGCATGATAAACTGTAACCTCAAACATGAAGATGATTGAATTTAGGCCACGCATACCTGTATGAAAACTTTTCAACTATTTTCAGACTCAGAGCGTTCATGCCCTATGCAGATAACCTCCTACTGCTAAACCACTCCAGCACGGGTCAGATTTATCAAAGCGAATCCGCTCTCAGACTGTTAATCTCCAGTGTAATCAGAAGATCACTATGAAAGCTTTTACCCATAATTCATCAGTGGTTGGCAAGCAGATTTTTTCATGAAAATCCTGGAAAACAGCTTCCACTGCTCCCTTTCAGCTGCTGGGTTAATAAGGACAGGTTCTATCAGATTCTCTTAATGTCCCGATGTGTCTCAGCTCTGCGGTCCTGTGCGAATCTGGTCTGCTGCCAGGCCCGTCTGGGCTCTCTAAAGCCCTCAACTGAATTAGCCAACACATTTCGGTTAAATGTCAGCAGTAATCTATTCTGAGCCGACTGAAATCGTTTCATAGAAATATCACCTGGATGCAGCTTCTCACAAAATATAAAAAAGGATTAAAACAGATTAAAAACCTGAGAGAGAGTAAAATTGTTTGTTTTTTTGAAGACAATTGAAATGGCTAGTATTTTGAGTTTCCAGCTGATGATAATGTGCTTTGCTTTCAGACCGTTTTCCTCTTGAATTTTCAAGCAGGAAAAATTAAACTTCCTCTGCTCCAAAGATGTCAGTAAAAGACCAGTGAGATGTGGAGTTTTGACACACATTTGTCTCGTTTCTCTGTAAAAAGCCAAATCCGAACAGGTTTTAGTTCCCACCTGGGCCTCATGAACCTTAAGAGCTGCTAGTTTCAGCTTCAGACTCTCTCTCTTCAATGTCATTACATTCCACAGGAACATTCTTTGTCCCGCATGTTAATTGATCTCCCAAAAGAAGGTTGAGAGGAGAGAGAGAGCGAGAGAGATGAGGAAGAAAGAGATAGATAGAAAGAGGAAATGGCAAAGTTATTTACAGCTGCTGGTATTGACTCCCTGTCACTAGATTTCCAACCTCTTGACATAAAGCGAACGTGCTGGAAGTGTTGCTGGACTATTCTTTTTTTCCCTTTCCTCTCACCTTTCACCATAAAATAACCTTTGTTTTTTTGCAGGGCTGCTCAATAGTACTATAGGAGGACATTAAGGGGGAAATTCTATGAATGAACTGAACCCACTAATAGTGTTGTTCATTTGCACATGCTATATTTGATGTTTTAATACATGATTCACATGAATTATATGCAGATGACTTAATTTGGTGCAGCAACCAGTACAGATAGCACTAGCTTCTGGGTTATGGTTGGTAAGATATAAGAGCAAGATTCTGTTTGTTGTGGCACAAAATCACAACAAAAAAAGTATCATTAAAGGAATAATTTTTTAAATAATTTAAACCAATTTGTATTATTATTATTTATATATTTATTATATTATATTTATTTATTAAAACTGGGGTAGCCAGTTTTAATAAGTACAAATATAATTCTTAATATATCTAAATTAAGCTATAAAAAATACACAAAAGTGACACACCCCAGCATGTTACAACTTCAGGATGACCCCAGTATATTTTTGTGTTAAGTTATTTTAAAGTGTAGGATTTACTAAAAATAAATAAATAAATAAAAAATGAAAACACTCAGGAATTGCTGGTAAATTTCACAAATAATTACAAAGAAATGGCAAGTAACCCCTAGTGAAAAATAATATACTACAATGCATTTAAAATACATTTATTTCATGCTATGTATACTACAAATACATACAATCCTCATTAAGAAATGTGCATTGTGCACAAGTAGTACTCTAAATAAAGTTTAATTAAAATTTTTAAATCAGTAAGTCTCAAGCGATATGCCAGTTAATATATTTATAGATTTGAACCATACTTAGTATGACATAAATGTATTTTAAATATATTACTTCTTTACTAGGGACACACTCAATTAGATTTTAAATTTTAAGTATAAAGACTGAAATTCTATTTTCTTGTAAAACTTAAATAAACCGCAATAATCTGTTTATTATTATTATTATTTACAACTTCAAAAAATATTTTTACAGTCACAAGTGAAGTTTGAGTTTCATTTAGATGCTAGTGAACAACATACCAGAAAAAGTGAGTTAACTATAGCACTTTTCTAAAGAAAACCGACTTAAAATTGCTGTCTCACTCTCATCTTTTGATGTTTGCTGTTCGTACGCCCTGATTCTCAGAGAAGAAGGTGGCTAAATTATTTACTGCTCACTGCACTTTCCATAGACGGTCAATATCCAGACAGAAAGAAAGCGAGAAAGAAAGGACACACTGACACCTGTCTGAATGCACCACACCAGGACAGGCACAGAGACAGGACAAACACACTCACACATTCAGTCTCTTGGGTTTCAAGTCGTGATGCTGAAATGTTTTGACAGCAGGTTGCTGTTTAATTACAGTGCTGTCCTCTCAATACCTGTCTACAGTCAGGTTGTGTGTATTTTTGTGTTTTCCATCTATATAGTTTATAGTTTGTTAAGGGCTCAGGCTGTCAGTAATTAGAATGTGTGTTTATTACATTATGGGTCAGGTTTGGTGGTCTTTATTGGAACCAAATTTACCTACAATGATAGTCTGAAATAATCTACAGTGAAATGATCTGCATTGATAAAATTGTGTTTACTTTCCTTATACACATTACTGGTCTTAAACAACTCACCATTGTACATTATTCGAAATATAAAAAGTCTATCAAAATGTAATTACTTGCTCAACCTGTAAGACAAGTTTCCTTTTTGGCTGAAATCACAAAACCATATATTTTTCAACTGCTCCCTTCCAAAGCCATAATATAGAGACTTTACAAGACAAAATAAAGTCCTGCCCTAGATTAATTCTCACTAAATATCACTAAAATATGTCACATTATAAAACAAAAATGTTTGCTAATGCAATTTTGGTTGGCTTTAATAAAGAGACTAAATTATGGCTTAATTAAAAAATAAATTTAAAAAATAAAATTGTTTCCGTAGGGCTACTGTAGCTGTGATGTAAAAACAAAAAAAAACAAAACACAATTTGCAGAAATAATTAGCTTAATATGAAAAAAAAACCATCAATGAAAGTACCTACCATGATATAACAACAAATGCATTTGTGTCAGTTTTTTTCTTCGGCACTCACATTGTCTTACTAGAACACTGCAGATGAGATCAACTGCTGAACTAGTACAGTGTGAAGAGCTGTAGTCAATGATAGAGGACTGATGGAACGCTAATGGCACTAGACATTTTTCATATGTTCATATTACACTTAACTTAAAACACAAATCTGTTTGGGTCACATCCCACCCAGTCATCAGAATCAACAGTGCTTGTCCGTTATAGGTGTACTATAATTTCTAAAGCACAAGTGTCATCAAACAAATTGCAGAAATAATGATCATTTCAAACAGCTTTCCTCAGGATTTTTGCAATGTTAAAATACCAGAGGTAGGCAATGTAAAAAAAAAAATCATGCATAATCTTGTATACACTACCATTGTTCACATTCATTGTTAGTTCAGTGCTAATGCAATTAAGTAATGTTAATGAATGGGACTTTACTGCAATGTGTTACTTATGATTGTATGGATATTCACAAATATAACCCGAATTCCAGAAACGTTGGGATGTTTTTTAAATTTGAATAAAATGAAAACTAAAAGACATTTAAATCAAATGAGCCAATATTTTATTCACAATAGAACATAGATAACATAACAAATGTTTAAACTGAGAAATTTTACAATTTTATTCACAAAATTAGCTCATTTCAAATTTGATGCCTGCTACAGGTCTCAAAATAGTTGGGATGCGGGCATGTTTACCATGGTGTTGCATCTCCTCTTCTTTTCAAAACAGTTTGAATATGTCTGGGCATCGAGGTTATGAGTTTTTGGAGTTTTGGTGTTGGGTTTTGGTTCCATTCTTGCCTGATACAGGTTTCCAGCTGCTGAAGAGTTCGTGGTCATCTTTGATGTATTTTTCGTTTAATGATGCACCAAATGTTCTCTATAGGTAAAAGATCTGGACTGCAGGCAGGCCAGTTCAGCACCCGGACTCTTCTACTACAAAGCCATGCTGTTGTAATAGCTGCAGTATGTGGTTTTCCGTTGTCCTGCTGAAATACACAAGGCCTTCCCTGAAATACACGTCATCTGGGGGGGAGCATATGTTGCTTTAAAACCTTTAAATATCTTTCAGCATTCATAGTGCCTTCCAAAACATGCAAGCTGCCCATACCGTTTGCACTTATGCACCCCCATACCATCAGAGATGCTGGCTTTTGAACTGAACGCTGAGAACACGCTGGAAGGTCTCCCTCCTCTTTAGCCCGGAGGACACAGCGTCCGTAATTTCCAACAAGAATGTCAAATTTGGACTCGTCTGACCATAGAACACTTTTCCACTTTAAAACAGTCCATTTTAAATGAGCTTTGGCCCACAGGACACAACGGCACTTCTGGACCATGTTCACATATGGCTTCCTTTTTGCATGATAGAGCTTCAGTTGGCATCTGCAGATTGCACGGCGGATTGTGTTTACCAACAGTGGTTTCTGGAAGTATTCCTGGGCCCATATAGTAATGTCAATGGCAGAATCATGCCGATGAGTGATGCAGTGTCGTCTGAGGGCCCGAAGACCACGGGCATCTAACAAAGGTCTTCGGTCTTGTCCCTTATGCACAGAGATTTCTCCAGTTTCTCTGAATCTTTTGATGATGTTATGCAGTGTAGATGATGAGATTTGCAAAGCCTTTGCAATTTGACATTGAGGAACGTTGTTTTTAAAGTATTCCACAATCTTTTTACGTACTCTTTCACAGATTGGAGAGCCTCTGCCCATCTTTACTTCTGAGAGACTCTGCCTCTCTAAGACATCCCTTTTATAGCTAATCATGTTACAGACATGTTAGTTGCTAGATTTTCTCCCAGCTAAATCTTTTCAAAATTTCTTGCTTTTTCAGCCCTTTGTTGCCCCCGTGCCAACTTTTTTGAGACCTGTAGCAGGCATCAAATTTAAAATGAGCTCATTTAGTGGATAAAAAGTGTAAAGTTTCTCCGTTTAAATATTTGTTATGTTCTCTATGTTCTATTGTGAATAAAATATTGGCTCATGTGATTTGAAAGTCTTTTAGTTTTCATTTTATTCAAATTTAAAAAACGTCCCAACATTTCCAGAATTCGGGTTGTAGCATCAGTGAACTGTGTTTGCATTTGACGTCTCAGTTCTGTGTTCTGCTGGGCTTCTGAAGGTCAGTTTTATGAGGGAGGAGATTTTTTTTTTAACACACAGGAGAGTGGCTTCTCGCCGGTCTCTGATCCTGCTGTGGCCTCTAAGCCACAGGTGTGGCTGCTCTTTGTTGCATTATTAAAACCCACATTCATGCTCCCTCTTTCTCTTTCTTTCTTCCTGGTTCTCTCTATCAGTCGAGATCACAGACAGGGACATCAATGAACAGAGGGCAGAGAGGGGAAAAAGTGGAGGTGTTTGTGTGTTCAAGAGACTCCTTGTCCCATTGATTAACTTTCAGTCACACACAAGCCTGGAAGAGGAATTGGAACAGAAAAAATAACATTGTGAATGATCTTTAAAAGGGTGAACAGAGACAGATTTTCTCTCCCTTCATCACAGACTTGCAGGGTCTCATACATGAAACATGTGGTTATTGGTGATTAGTGTGAGAAACCAGGGTTTAACTGGTTCCCATTGTCACTTCACAGTCAAACATCGTGAAGATGACTACTATTTTGGACCACTTGACTGTGAAGTTGACCATATACACCATAATTAGATAATATGCATTTTTATTATTAGATACTTTTATTAGGGCTTTTTTTTGGATTGACATAAGTGTTCGCTGCTTTTGATACGGTCAACCACCAGATCCTCCTGTCAACCTTATTGAGAAAGGGCATCTCAGGAACTGCACTCCAGTGATTTGAGTCTTACCTCTCAGATAGGTCCTTCAAGGTATCTTGGAGAGGTGAGGTATCCAAGTCGCAACATCTAGCTATTGGGGTGCCTCAGGACTCAGTTCTTGGACCATTTCTCTTCTCTGTCTACATGACTTCACTTGGTTCTGTCATTCAGAAACATGGCTTTTCGTATCACTGCTATGCTAATGATACCCAACTCTACCTCTCATTCCATCCTGATGATCCGACGATAGCTGCTCGCATCTCAGCATGTCTAACAGACATTTCTTGCTGGATGAAGGACCGTCACCTTCAACTCAACCTAGCTAAGACAAACCCATCACTTCATCACAATTTCACCTTTCAGTTAGACTCATCAATAGAGCTGCAACAAATGATTATTTTGATAATCGATTAATCTAAGGATTATTAGAATGATTAATCAACTAATCATCGATTATTTCACTGTTTAATCAATAGACTTTGATTGATTATTCAGCTTTTGCAATTAGTTAAAATATTGAGTTATACATATTCTAACAAATAAATAAAGGTAATCACTTCAGCTTTTGAAAATCATATGTGACCTTGGACCACAAAACCAGTCTTAAGTGCCAATTTTTTGAAATTGAGATTAATACGTCACCTGAAATTTGAATAAATAAGCTTTCCATTGATGTATGGTTTGTTAGGATCGGACAATATTTGGCTAAGATACAACTATTTGAAAATCTGGAATCTGAGGGTGTAAAAAAAAATCAAAATATTGAGAAAATCGCTTTTAAACTTGTCCAAATTAAGTTCTTAGCAATGCATATTACTAATCAAAAATTAAGTTTTGATATATTTCCGGTAGGAAATTTACATATTTATGGAACATGATCTTTACTTAATATCCTAATGTTTTTTGGCATAAAAGAAAAATGGATAATTTTGACCCATACAATGTATTGTTGGCTATTGCTACAAATATCCAGGGTCACATATGTAATTAATTAAAATTATTACACAATAAATTGCTAACACTTTAAAATAAAGCTTCATTAGTTAACAGTAGTTGACTACATTAGTTAACATGATCTAATAATGAACAATACTTCTACAGCATTTATTAATCTTAGTTAATGTTAATTTCAACATTTACTAATGCATTATTAAAATCACAAGTTGTGTTTGTTTACATTAGTTAATGCACTGTGAATTAACATGAACTAACAATGAATGACAATATTTATTAAATAACATTAACAAAGATTAATAGTGTAATAAATGTATTGTTCATTCATGTTAGGTAATACATTATAACACCTTACTGTAAAAGCGTTACCAATTAATTTATATAAATAGATATATTTGGCACACAAAATGAGATGACAGAGAAACTCTCTTAATCACCATGTGATTAGCTATATGAAAAAATAACTGAATGACACATTCTGCCTAACATCTCATTTTGTAAGTCATATGGATAAGAAACAAAATAAAGGTAAATGATAAGATGCTTTATTTATTTATTTATTTATTTTGATAAACTATTTTATTCACAACATATATCTCTCTTAAAATACCTTATAGGGTTATCTGCAAACCAAACTATCACTTTAATTAATTTACTTTCCCAACTAATAAAAAGATTTTATCACTAGCTAGCTCCACACTGGAGAGCTGCTTTATAACAGAAAATCAAGTTGTAATTCTAACTGAAAGCGACACTGACTAATGTTAAACTGCTTGATTTAAGGCTATCTCTTGCATAAAGTACTATATAAATAAACGTGATGTGACTGCTTTACTGAAGTACCGAACTGAAGAGCTCATGCAAACATCACTTTCTCACCGCTGTCAGATTTTGTCGTTTAAACTGTTGTTTTGTTTGTTGTTTATTGCGTTATTGAGAAGAAAACACTGTGCTCTAAAGCGCTGTGTCTCTTCTTCTCTTGAACTGCATCCAGGAGAACTGAATTACTCATGTGCTACAGCGCCACACTAATCAAACCGCAGTATTGCAGGCTCTTACATTAGGTCATATGAGATCAAACGACTACTCGACAACAAAAATATTTGTCGACAATTTTTTATTGTCGACGTTGTCGATAATGTCGACTAATCATTTCAGCCCTACTCATCAACCATAACTCCTTCAAAAACAGCCAAAAACCTTGGAGTTGTGATTGATGATAAGCTGAATTTCTCAGACCACATTGCTAAAACTGCCCGGTCCTGCATATTTGCTTTATACAATATTAGGAAGATCAGGCCCTTTCTTTCGGAACATGCAACACAACTCCTTGTTCAAGCTCTTGTTCTGTCCAGACTTGACTATTGCAATGCTCTCTTGGCAGGTCTTCCAGCCAATTCCATCAAACCTTTACAATTAATCCAAAATGCCACTGCAAGATTAATCTTTAATGAACCAAAAAGAACGCATGCCACACCTCTGTTCATCAGTTTGCACTGGCTACCAATAGCTGCTTGCATAAAATTCAAGGCATTAATGTTTGCCTACAAAACTACCTCTGGCTCTGCACCCCTTTACCTAAATTCAGTACTTCGGACCTATGTGCCCTCTAGAAGCTTGCGTTCTGCAAGTGAACGATGCATTATTGTGCCATCCCAAAAAGGCACAAAATCACTTTCACAGACTTTTTCATTCACTGTTCCCACCTGGTGGAAAGACCTGCCCAACTCAATCTGAGCAGCTGAATCCTTAGCCATCTTCAAGAAACAGCTAAAAACACATCTCTTCCATCTTTATTTGACCCTTTAACTCTAACACTCTCTATTCTAATTCTATTTTATCTATCTGTCTTCTTTTTATTTAAAAAAACAAAAATAAACACACACACACCCTTGACCCTCTATCAATTGCATATTTATTCTGTAAGTACTTTTATCAAGTAAGTTAGGGTTTAGCTTTTAAAGAATCGAATCTTAAAAGATTCAAATAAATTTAACTGATTCAAATTTCCAATACACTTCGCTGGCTCTGTCCAGCGAATAGCTCAACTCAGTGTATTTTTACCAACTCTGTTAATTCTTGACCACAGAATAACACGAAATTTGATATTTAGCTAATTATGAGCTATTGTAGCGTTCTCTTTTAGGCAATGTTTGATTTCTAAGACTCACAACACAAGACAACTTTTCTTTGTAATAAAATACAATTTATTGAGCTATCTCCTACGGTTACATGAGACTAAATGATCTAAACACACACACACAAGTCAACGGAATTATGCAGAGTTGTGAGTTATGAAGGAAGTCTCAACTTCGGTGGTTATCAGAAAGTCAACAAAGCAGAGCTTAGTTCTATCTTTCCCATTAATAACAACTTTGCGCCATTTTCAGCCAATAGATAAGAGATTTTGTTTTACTTGTTTAGAAGGTTGCGGACGAGTCTCGTCCTCGTCTCGTTGAGGGAATCCCCGGGCTTAGCTGATTGGCTGGCGAACCGTTGTTTGTCTGACGTCTCTTAGGGAACCCCGGCCCTGATTGGTGGGTTGCCTGGTTGGATGAGACGCGCTAGAAGTTCACTTTCCTTTCTCGGTTGCAGAAGTTGAAGATTTCAGAAATCACAAAGTTTTCTCGAAGAGCGTGAAGTTTGGAATGAGGTGATGGTTTGATGCGGCGTATGAGCGCACAAGTTGAAGCAGTTTTCAAACCATGGCAAAGAGCGCTGATTCTTAGTTGGACATTAGATTTTAAGCAGACCACTTTAGGCCCACCCCGGAGCTGGGGTACCAATCCGCTTGTTGAAAGGAGGAGCTCAGCTTCCTAGGTTCTGTTTCTCTGCATAAATTAACGAGTTGCCCGTGTCATCACGTGACCGAAAATCCTTGCAGGGTTTTGTTAATAATCTTGATAAACGTTATAACGTTACAGGATTTACCTAATTTCTACATTTCATCCACACAGAGTTGTTGCAAATAAAATATACTTTCGTTTAACACCAAGCATGACACACACACATATTCATATCCTCATAATACGTAGGTTAAAATGGTACCGACCTTATAATGGATAGATTAACATAGTGTATGTTTTAATAACATATCAAGCATATCTAAGGCATAACACACATAATTTGGGAATACATTTTCATTACTTAAAAATCCTGAATGTTGTCTTTTGGGGTTTTGGCGCACTTTTGAGTGTTTTCTTTGTCCGAAAACTGCAAATTTTCAGGAATGCACGCGAGGAGGGGCCACAAGTGTCCCGAGGTCATAAGGTGTCCGGGAAGAGAGTTCTGGCATATGTTTAAGTCAGGCCTACGACTGTAAATCCATCGCGCGTTTGTTGATAAGTTTGTCAATTTATACATTGGCTGGTCAAGGGTCCATTTACCATCTGGATCTGGTATCTTTCCCGCCAGAAGTTTCCTTTGTTCTGCGTTGGTGAAGTTGATTATCTTTAGCAGTTCTGATCTCGGGAGAGATAAGGATTAACAAGACAGGATCTTGGTCCAGACACTTAGGCATCATCTTGGATCCTTAGTTACTTTTACGATTCTCAGAAGTGAAACCAGAGATTCAGTCATTCCTCTGGAATGAGTCTGTTCGTTGTATATGTGTGTCCGTTCAAGGATCTCCTACATTCTCTAACTGCTACTTTTTCTTTAAAAACTAACACTAGCTTTCTTTTTTCTATTCTATTAGCAAAACCTTGCTATGTGTACTGCGTTAGGCTAACCGAGACTTGTCATATCACTTGCATGTTGTTGCTCTTTTGTTGGTTTTGATTGCTTCTATTCTCCTCTTTTGTAAGTCGTTTTGGATAAAAGCGTCTGCTAAATAACTAAATGTAAATGTAAGTATGGAAGCCCATTTCCACCACTGAATAAAAAAATATATATAAAAAAAGGTACTTGCAACTTTTTATCTCACAGTTCTGACTTTTTTCTCTCAATTGCAAATTCTTGTTCAATTCTGACTTTTTTTCTCAGAATTGAGATTCTGACCCTTTTTTTCTCAGAATTGCATGATATAAAAAAAAATAAAAATTTGTGATATAAGAACTTTTTTTCTCGCAAATGCAATTTGAATTATAAAGTCCAGTTCTGAGGGTGGAAAAAGACTGCTATATTCTCAGAATTGCGAGATTATATCTCACAATTCTGAGTTAATAACTCACAATTGCATGTTATAAAGTCACAATTGCGAGATATAAACTCAAAATTCTAAGAAATATGTCAGAATTGTGAGTTTATGTCTGGCAATTCTGACTTGCGAGTTTATATCTCACGATTCTGACAAAGAAGTCTCAATTGCAACTTTATTTCTCAGAATTGCAAGTTCATATCACACAATACCAACTTTATAACTCACAACTGTGAGTTTAAATCACGCAATTCTAAAAAAGTCAGAACTGCCCATTTATACCTTGCAATTCTAAATTTATAATTAGCAATTGCGAGATCTCACAATTATGAGGAAAAAAAAGTCAGAATTGCAAGATTTAAACTAGGAAATACCTTTTGTATTTATTATTCACAGTGTTGGGAAGGTTACAGATTACAAGTTACCCTATTTAAAATGTAATAAGTAGTGTAACTTTTCAATTACTTTATTAAAGTAATGTAACTTATTACACTTGATTACTTTTTGATTACTTTTCAAAATTTCTAATATTTTCAACTGTTAATCATTTTGAAACATTTAAATCAGGCAGGGTTAGTGTTCAACACTGATTGCTGACAGACTTTCAAAATCCTTCATCTCTTTAATTAAGATTATAATAAGTAATGTACATCTTTATTTTGCGATAACTGGCTGGATGTACATTATTACATGGCTGCTTGCCACAAAAGTAAATAATTAGACATGAAACAGTGATCTGAGTTGAAATATTTGAACGCAAAGCTTCCATGAAGAAACCAGTTGTTATTAAGCGGCAAGTTCAAACTAAACGGTCATTTAAGGGATACGGTGCAATCATACCACTTTTATTACACAACATTTCAACACACTAAGTACTAGTACTTACAGTACTGGTTTGTTAGTTAGCTAATTATCTATTACTGTGTACAAAACAAAATGGCAGCAGCTGCGTTTGTATGAAACGAGGGAGCAAGTCCACGATACCAGGATGAAAGAATTAAGAAATTGTATACATAATATTGAATTGAGTTTTAATATTTAATTAGCTAACCAAACGTAAAGCTTCCACCAAGAAAAACTGTTCTTAGCAAGCGTATAGCACCGACTTAAGTTACCCGGATGAGTCTGTGTTATTAGCTTTTACCAGTTGTTATGAAGGAATAACATACTTTGGAATGTCACGACTGACCAATCAGAATCAAGCATTCCACAGAGCCGTGTAATAATTTAATTTAAAGCACAGCCACCACAAAATCAGACTTAACACCTCTTATTTACTTTAAGATCATTTTGAGCTTAAATATAGATTTAAAATCATAATAAGAAATAGTTTAATAGCTATGATACTGGTTTTGAAATCAAATGTTTGCATGGCTATGACAGGAAACACTGGCATCTAAAAATGCATTGGAAAAAAAAACAAATAATCTTAAAAAATAAAGCATATGCATAAACCCAAACAAGAAATAAAACATTATCGAATAAACATGTGTCCTATTCTGTGTCCTACACTCCTGGTGTCTCATTTTAGAGCAGTCAATGTAATTTATGAAAGAAGTAAATTAAATCATTTTGTGTGTGTGTGTGTGTGTGTGTGTGTGTGTGAAAAAATTCAGATGTAACCCCCTTTGTAATCATTAACATTTTCAAAAGTAACTGTAATTTAATTACACATTTTTTCTCAGTAACTGTAACTAATTACAATTACATTTGTTTTGTAATTAAATTACGTAATTCCGTTACATGTAACTCGTTACTCCCCAACACTGATTATTCAGTGGTGGAAACAGGCTTCAATGCATAAATACTTTGGCAAATTATCAGATAAAGCCTTTTTTAAAGGGGTCATATGATGCAATTTGAAGTTTTCCTTTCTCTTTGGAGTGTTACAAGCTGTTTGTGGATAGATGAGATCCCTAAAGTTGCAAAGACTAAAGTCTCAAACCCAAAGAGATTCTTTATAAAAGTTGACTCATCCACGCCCCCCTAAAACGGCTCATTTAAACACACCCCCACATGTCTACGTCACTGTGTGGGAAGATTTGCATAACACCGTCCAAATGTATACACAAAGAAAGAGGGTGTAATGTTTATTCTCGCTGTAGTATTGTTGCTGCTGCCGGCGCCATGTACTGGAGACGCTGTGTTTCGTTGTGAAAGCGAAACTACTTTCTTTGGGCTTCCAAAAGAGGACAGAACTAGAAATCAGTGGTTAAGTTGTATTTACAACACTGTTCCAGAACAGTTCAACCCAAATATTAGAGTGTGTGCAGCGCATTTTACGGAATGGTGTGTGCAGCGCATTTACCTGGGAGAGTAGCCCAGTTTCTATAAAGTGGGGCAATTCCAACTTTGCAAGGACAGTCTGGCGCTTCTGACTCACAGCCTCACAGTAAGTATGTTTTCATATTTAAAGAATTTACCACTGACTATTCAAATGCAAGTTTTGAGCTGTGTAGAGTAGCTCTTGCTGTTTGTCGTTTATCCGATCACAAATGCAGACATGGTAATGTTTACGCGGCGTGATGCAACGCGACACGTAAAAAGACAGTATGGTCATAATGTAATTATGTCCCCACTGGATGCAACAAATGCCTCGTTTATAATGGGTTTTATTGTTTTCGTCTCATCGCGCCAGGAGACAGCATCACAATACGGTAAAGGGCGTAACATTTCCATCACACGCTTGAGGTATTCGGCCAATCACAACGCACTGGATAGCTAGCCAATCAGAGCACACCTTGCTTCTCAGAACGATGAGCATTGTAAAAATCGACACGTTTCAGAAAGAGTATAGAGGAGCAACAATAATGTACAGTATGTGGAAAATAATGTGTTTTTTGAACCTTAAACCACATAAACACATTGCATTACACCAAATACACAAAATAATGTTCTTTTTAGCAATGTCATATGAACCCTTTAAGGTTAGGAAGAAAGAAAGAAAAATTTTCAAATTTTAAATTTTCACTTGGTGCCATTTTGCACCATTATTGCTGTTGACCGCACAGTTAAATAAAACTGTCAAAAGCATCAAACAGCCTTTCACTTGACTGAATAGTGCATTTTTGAGGCATTCATGTCACTAAAATGCAGACACCAGTAAGCTGGCTGCATGGACATTCTCAAGTCGAGTTTGTTTTAAACAAATCCTAAGATGTACGTCGGAAATAGTGTATACACCCTTCGCAGTCTTTTTTTATGTGTCCTCAATGTTACAGTACTTCATGAAGCCTCATGATTCATCTAGATCAACACCTTCCGCTTAATGTAGTCAATATAGGAGTAGAAAGACAAAAAACACACACGTACGGAGACAGTTCTTCCCGAGGAAAGGAAACCTAGGGAGTAGGCTGACTAGAGGTGAGCTGAAAGAGAGGGAGATAGACAGACTTGGATAAGAACGAGGAGAAAGACAGGCACAGATAAAGGACATCAGGTGTCAGCTTGTGTTGAAGTTGGAACGTTTTCCGTTCCGATCGATGGGAATCCATTAATGGGGCATCTGCTGTACCTTTGACTACTTCAAACACACACCACACACTTGCAGACGAACGCCTGTGAACAGAGACACATCAAAGTAAGAATGAGTGAATGATACAGGCCATCATTGATTACGCATGATGGTTGACGAAATAAGACGAATGAGCAAGTTTCAGCTGAGGTCCCTGCTGTTTAAGTCACCATGGAAACACGTATTGATTGGCCCCGGTGTTTGAGACCCTGGGTATCGGAGTCATGGTAATGATTCCAGATGTCAAGAGAAATTGTCTTAAAGGAAAACGGGAGATGGAGAGCGTTCCTCTGCCCCCGTTTCCTTCACGGTTAATGTCTCAAGCAGAGGTAGAAGATCAAAGAGAGAGACAAATGTTTCTAATATACTGCCGCTTCTGAGAGCATAACACAGCAGTCTTCCTTCAGTCTTATTCTGTCACCTTGGCAACTAATTGCATTGTTAAAAATTAGCATATTCAAATTCACCAAATGTATCATGCCACATTGAGAGGCTGCAACACTATGTAAGTGGGATATGTATCTTGCAGTACACCACCAAAGGCACCTCTCCTCTCCAAACTCCCTTTATGGAGTGCATTAAAGGCCATTCCTCAAACATCCTGGTTTGAGGTTTGAAGTTAAAGGTGCTCAAAGTACGTTTTTCCTCATTAAGACAGTCTGATGCAAAAAGAAATGAATAGTACTCTTTTGAAAATTTTCAAATTATGCAAACTTGCCCACAATAAATCTTTCAAGACAGATCTACCATGAGCTCCAAGGTTTAGCAATAGTAAAGTAGGTTCTGCAGAAGCAGGAATATTATCACCAACTAGAAGTATATAAACATATTTGTTAATGAAAAATTAAAGCATAAATAAAATAAAAAATAAATATTAGATGAAAAAACAAAAATAATAAATGTTGGCAGCTAATTGAAATAAGTGGAAGCACTAAAATTATTAATTGGAAATAGAAAACTAAAGAAAAGCTAAAATTTAAATTAAAATAGAAATTTTTTATCTAAAGAAAATGACAATAGCACAGAACATTAAAAATTACACTAGCATTAAAATGAGAAATAAAAATAATAAAAGCTAATTTTATATGAAAGGTAGTAATAAAAATAATAAAAGCTATTTCCGAATAATAATTAAAATTATAAGTCATGCCAAAGGCTAGCAGCTACTGTCCTTCCCATAAATCATTGTGATTCATGTCAGTTTCTCCACTCTTTCAAACAATATATTTACTTGTATATATTTACACATGTATTTTATACTATGACTTGGGGTCAGTAGTTTTGTATTATACCATTAGTTGTGTACCATTTGATTCAATTACATCTTTCGCAGTGCTCCATAGAATACATAGTTCACTGCCTCAAAAAAGACTAAGTGCACAGAACTGTACCTTTCTCAGATTTTCAAATACTTTTTTGCTTCAAATCAAAGTTTGCAATGTTGTGATTCATCCCAGAGCTGGTTGGTTTGGTTCACAGTTCAGAATTCTGGAACTGAAAGATCTGTTTAAACCCCCTGTGGAGAAAATGAATGGAAAATACTTCCTGAACCAAGCATTGGTCAGTCAGTCATATTTATTTATAAAGCACATTTAAAAACAACAACTGTTGGCTAAGTGCTGTACAAAATTTAAATTGGTCTGTGTTCTGTCTCAGCCTTGCAAATAATATTTTCTTCAGGAAATACAAATCTAGCTTCTTCATGTTCTCGGGTCGTTTTGAATGCTGTTCGGCACAGGAATAGGACAACTGCGGTGCTAAAACCTTCCACCATGACATCATCAGCCTCGGACACGTTTAATTCTGCGGGCCTGGCCGATTTTGGATCGTGTTATTGAGACCCGGTGTTAGTTCCATTAAGCCTGCCAGTTTTTCAAATATGCATGAAGGTGCACAATGTCGTAAAATGGCCAACCCTGCTGTGAATAAGTGCAATCTGACTGACCGCTGATAAGACACTGGCAGATGACAGGTGGCTGTCATCACCAATTACATGCCAGTTTAAGAGTGCTGAAATCTGCTGCTAAACAATGAGAAGCATCAGGTGTGCACCAGTGCACTAACTGCATATCTGTAGCGGTAACTGAAGCTGCTTTGATTAGGATCGATGACTGTCTGTGGTTTCATTAAAAGCCAATCAGTAAATTCGATCACTGGCTTAGGGCCGGGTGATTCTGCGCTCCTGCCTGGGTCAAAGATCAATTAGCGCTGCACATCGCTCTGGTGATTCCTGCGTTAACCCACATCTCCATTCTGACTGGCCCGAAAATGCGTGTCCTCAGATATTAGCTTCCTTTCCAGCGTTAGCTGAGACCTGCGTGTGTAACTGATCCCTCGCCAAAAAGAAGCGGCACAGGTTCAGAGGGCAGCATTATTTAGCTGAGTGAAAGAAGACGGATGAATTAGTCATGATACTGCAGATCGGGACTGTGACGCAACTGCATTTGATAAGACACAGGTGCTGCTGTCAGGAGAGGGTGTGGTAGCTTTGATTGGATTGACCATTGGAGATGAGTATTGATGATATGGGTGAGGTTCTAACCTCAGACCTGGAACGGGATAGAAGATGACAAAAACGAAGGAGAAAATGTCCATTTTCAGGCATGCATACAGTAAAAGAAGAAACAATTGTCACAAATTGCTTGTAAATTTCACAAGAAAAATTACAAAGACAAGGCAAGCAATGCAATTAAAATGTTCAATTTTGAAGAAAAACTGAAATAGCTAGTGTTGTCTTGTAAACGTACTCCAATAACCTTTATATACAACTTAGAGAAATCTCTTTTTACAGTTGTTGTTTTTTTAATTAAAATAACATCAAACATCCTTATTTTTTTCCTTGTTTCATGCATAACCAAATTTACAAAGATTTGCTTAAGATCAGAGTTAAATTAGATGCGAACAAAACTTTAAAGCTGGAGCTGGATAATAACAATTGTCAATAGAGAAATTTAATGAACTGAATCATCATTGAACTGACTTGAGCTGAATAACGACACTATTGCCTTCTGTAGAGCTATGTACTGTGGAATTAAGCTTTGGTCATTCTGTGTCAAATCAACCAAATTTTAGGGTGTATTTACACCTGTCTTGTTTGGTGCGATTGAATCGAACTCAAATTCGTTTCCCCCCTTGCTGCGGATCTTTTGGGCAGGTGTGAATACAGCAATTGCACTCGGGTGCTGACCAAACAAACATACCGAGACCCAGCTGAAGAGGTGGTCTCAGTCCGCTTCCAAACGAACTCTGGTAAGGTTGAATAGATGAACCAATGAGTGGATGACCTTAAGCAGACATGTAGTTTTGTTTAGTTTCTGGTTCACTTGCAAAAAGGGCAGTGTGAAAGCAAACCGCACCAAACAAAAAAAAAAAAATCAACATTGTTCCAGACCAAAGCAAGTGAACTAGTGGATTTTCCTGGTGTGAATACACCTTTAGAAACTTCCCCGACTCAAATTTTTGATTTTGTTAATATCTTTCTGAAGAAATATAAACATGTATAGTGAGGAAAGCCAAAATATTAAATGTCATGGATGTGTATTTACTGAGTAATCCACTTTTTTGAGGAGGGGGGTCAAAATAACTATTTTCACCTGAGATTCAGAGCCAAATTACACAGTGGTAAAAATTACTTCAGAAAGATATAACAATTTACTCCTGGAGCTATATTTAGGTCCCGATATCTCTGGAACTGAACCATACAGGGCCTTAAAAATGAAGATGTCAAAAGGAAAGTTTGTTAAGACCCAATATCTAAAAGGACATTATCCTTATCCATAATACTTCTTGAGTTACCGGCATGCAAACTTTGGAGAAAAAACTTGAAAAGTCCCCCTACAAAATAGTGGACTACTTAGTACATATTAATCCACAACATTTAATATTTTGGCTTTCCTATACATGTTTATCTTTCTTAAGAAAAAAAAAATTAACAAAATCCAAAATTTGAGCTGGGGACCTCTGTTTGAGTTGACACAGAATGACCCACTTGCTTTTTTAAAAACTATTATTGAAATAAACTTAACACTGAACTAACCTGAGCTGAAAAATGTAAATATTATCTTCTGTAGAGCTGTTTTATAGTTGAACTGAGTTTGCTTCATAACTAATTAACTTTGCAATAATCACAATGTTACTAAACAAAAATGAACCAACACTAACTAAATTGAGCTAAATAATGATACTACTGTCTTTTTAGAGCTGCTTTACAGCTGAAATTGTATTTATTTCAGCATTAATACTATTTTCTTGTTTATTATGTGAAGCTTCTTAAACAATCCGTATTGTATAACGCACTATATAAATAAATGTGATTTGACTTAAAATGAGAGAAAAAAACAATAAAATCAGTATAACATAATATGAAAAATAAATAAATAGATATTTTTACTTGGAAATAAGGAAAAACACTGATAAATAAGATACTGGGTTGAGTAACAGGTCAAAGTTTCATGTGGAATGTGTATTCAGCTGTGTACAGGTGTTTTTTTTTTTTTTTTTTTTTTTTATCATCCTGTATTGCAGACGTTTTCCATCTTCCAGGATGTCACATCTGGAGTAGATTGAGAGTGTTTATGTGTGTATTTGTGTAATGGGGTGAATAAAAACTGGGGTGGTAGGTCTCCTCGACTGAGGACAGAGAAGGAAGAAAAATCGCGTCTGGAGCGCGGTGTTGGAGAAGGAGTGGCCTAGTTTCTTCAGCAACCTACTTACAAACTTCAAAACTTAAGCGGGCGGTGGAATTCAGATGAGCTGATGAATCCTTTAGGAATGTTTGTGGCTGAATCTATGCCAAATGTTAGAGAGTGTATACGTGTACACGTCTGAAATGAAGCCAATCACCCCAGAAACTGACACTTTACTAGATCTGAGCAGGTGGCAAATGTAAATTTCTGGTGTTTGAGCTACCTTAGGGTTTAGATCCCTTTAGCCAGAGTATCAACATGATGAGTCCGTCAGGCCTGAGCCCAAACTTTCAGTTAATACTGAGCACTGACAGAATTCCATAACTGTGCAGGGATTTTATAAACTTTCTGACGCCAAGGATCCGCAAACATGGTCCCCTTGTAGGGGACCCCTTCCTAAAATATAAAAGCAGGTACTTATTTTTTCACACAGTATAAAACTTTATATATGAATGTATTAAGCATAATATTATAAAGACAACATGTTGATGTTAAATTAACTGGCTTTGAAGAGAAGGATTTTTAATTTATTAAATACACAATTTATATCTATAATAAAATACACACACACATACACACACACACACACACACACACACACACACACATATATATATATATATATATATATATATATTTTATTTTATTTTATTTTTTATTTTTTGAAGTACCTTGTTTCTAGACCCCAGTTTGTAAACCCTTGACAGTCTGACAGGCTTTCAGTTCCCTGCAAGCAGCCAGGTACACTCTTATAAAAAAAGGTGCCAGGAAGAACCCGAAAAGGGGGTTTTGCGGCGATGCCATAGAGGAACCATTTTTGGTTCCCTGAAGAACCATTTTGTGAAAGGTTCTTTAAAGAACTGGTGTTTTTCTTGGTGCCATAAAGAACCTTTTCTGGTAAAAAAAGAAAATCCAGAAGTAACAAGACTTCACAAGATGTATGATCAAAATGTTTATTGCATTTACAGTATACATCAATGCAGTATACATCATACCTCAATACTGTGTATATGTGTTTAATAGGGATGTGCACAAGTACTAGAGTACTCAGACTTGACAATGATTGATCATTTTTTAAAGTTACTGCAATCATCGTTTTCATGATCAATCATCGCTGTCAAGTCTGAGTACTCTATGATCACCTGACTTTATATATTTCTCTTTTTCTGATTGGTTATGGCAGCATTTTGGGTGGTACCTGAGCTCTGACTAGTTAGTGTTAGGACAGCATGCCATTCAGACAAAATCAAAACCACCAGTACTTCAAATTAAAAATTTACAAAAATGCCCATCCCTAATGTATAATACAGTGAATACAGCAGGATAATGTCAGTACCCCCATCATCCACTAGTATGCCCTTTTTCATCCCGTGGAAACTACCACTGGTGGGTCAAAGAGCTCCTGCTTTCACAGTCCTTTTGATGAATGGTTGAAGCTGGGTACATAGGATCATGTAACAAGGATCCTGTAACAACAAAAAAAAAAAAAAAAAAAAGAGAGAGAGACACTTTCATTAGTTTCTTAATTTTCATAGGTTTAGCACAGGTATAATGATAAATGACAAACAAAGATAATGGAAAGGTATTTTTAAGCTGAACAGCAGTAAGAATAGAAACAAAATCAAAGCAAGTCAAAGAATTTTGGAAGTTCATCCATCCATCTATTCATTCTCCAAACCACTTATCCTCTCTAGGGTCATGGGGGCTGAAGCCTGTCCCAGCATCTTTGGCCACAAATGCATCCAATTAATGGTATTTAAACAATATAAGCACTAGGTAACAATGTTATACAGTACCTGTCAAAATTTTGGAAATATTACAATGTTTTTGAAAAAAAAAACAAACAAAGAAAAATCTCTTCTGCTCACTAAGACTGCATTTATTTAATCAAGAATACAGAGAAAATAATAATATTGTAAAATATCATTACAAATGAAAAGAACTGTTGTCTATTTTAATATACTGTAAATTATAATTTATTCCTGTGATAAAAAGCTGAATTTTCAGCATCATTACTCCAGTCTTCAGTGTCACATGATCCTTCAGAAATCATTTTAATATGCTGATTTGCTGTTTTTTATATATTTTTCTTTTAAAAGAATTTTACATTTCTTATTCTTAACTCTTTCCCCGCCAGCGTTTTTTTTAAAAAGTTGCCAGCCACCACCAGCATTTTTAATGATTTTCACCTAAATTTGATGGCCCTCAGAATATTTTTTGCTATGAATATAAGAACATATTATATATCAAACCAAGAACCAAGCCTCTGCTTTTAAACAAAAAAACTATTTTTATTCTATCTTCATGTGTTCATGTTTTATCACCATTTGAATGCAGATAGGTTTCATCAGAAATACATTTTGGACAAAAAACAGAAAAATGCACTTTTATTAAAGTAGTGCATTTTCAAGCAAAACACATTCAGAGGTCATATTCTTTCACCTGTAAATAATTATATGAATAATTGAAATTGCATTCAATAAACAGAACAAACAGACACACACACAAACATATACATACATATGATTATACACACACACACACACACACACACACATAGGCTACATGCATACATATACTGTACACGCACACACACACACACATACACACACACACACACATATATATATAGAGAGAGAGAGAGAGAGAGAGAGAGAGAGATAAATAAATAGATAGATAAATAGATAGATAGATATAGATCTACATATAGATCACGCGCACACACACACACACACCTATTCAGATCGACGGGTTATCGGTTACAACTAGAGATGTTTCTGTGTCTGTGTCTGTAAAGGCATCTCTCTCACTGACTACTTCGTACCGATCAGATTCAAAATGGTCAAAACATGATCTATATATGATCTACATTATCTATGATCCTTCCGTTTATGCCGATCGTCTTCTATTCGCACCCTAAAGACCCAGAAGTCTCGTAACTCATTCAGGACATGCGCTAGGGCTTTCCTTATCGTAATACACCTAGAACACGGATTGCCGTAAAAACTCGTCAATGGCGGGGAAGCATTGGCTCTTAACTGATGAGATATCTCGTCAGTGGCGGGGAAAGAGTTAAAACAGTTGAAAACAGTTTTTGCTTTTTAACATTTTTTTGTGGAAATGGTGATACCTTTTTCAAGATTCATTGATGAATAGAAAGAACAATGAACAGCATTTCAGAATCAGAATCAGAATCAGAATCAGAAAGATCTTTATTGCCAAGTGTGTTCACACACACAAGGAATTTGTCTTGGTGTTAGGAGCTTCCGGTACAGAAAGTACAAACATAGTGCAAACATACATAAAGTTAAGGTAATAAAACACTCATATTAAAGAGAATATACAATAAATTATAAATAACAGTAGTAATAAAAAATATATAGAAAAAGGAAAAATGTCCAGACAAAATTGTGAATGTGCATATGTGCTAAATACTGAAGAAGGTTTGTTGAGTTGTATACAGATGTCCAGTACTGAGGTGTGTTATGTGTTGTTCAGGTGGGATATGACCTGGGGGAAAAAACTGTTCTTGTGTCTGGCTGTTTTGGTGCTCAGTGATCTGTAGTGTCGGCCAGAGGGCAACAGTTCAAAGAGAGAGTGAGCTGGGTGTGAGTGGTCCAGAGTGATTTTCTTAGTCCTTTTCCTCACTCTGGAGGTGTAAAGTTCTTGGAGGCTGGGCAGAGGGGCACCGATAATCCTCTCAGCAGTCCTGACTGTCCATTGTAGTCTCCTGATGTCTGATTTGGTAGCTGAACCAAACCAAACAGTTATAGATTAAGACAGGACAGACTCGATGATGGCAGAGTAGAACTGTTTCAGTAGCTCCTGTGGCAGGTTGAACTTCCTTAGCTGGCGGAGGAAATACAGCCTCTGCTGGGCCTTTTTTACAATAGAATCAATGTGATTGTCCCACTTCAGGTCCTGAGAGATGGTGGTTCCCAGGAATCTGAATGACTCTACTGCAGCCACAGTACTGTCCATGATGGTGAGTGGGGGGAGTGCAGTGGGGTTCCTCCTGAAGTCTATGACCATCTCTACTGTTCTGAGAGTGGTTAGCTCCAGGTTGTTGTGACTGCACCAGACAGCCAGCTCTTTAACCTCCTGTCTGTAAGCAGACTCGTCTCCGTCCTTGATGAGGCCGATGACTGTAGTGTCATCTGCAAACTTCAGGAGCTTGACAGAGGGGTGCTTTGAAGTGCAGTCATTCGTGTAGAGGGAGAAGAGCAGTGGGGAGAGAACACATCCCTGAGGGGCGCCAGTGCTGATGGTGATAGTCCTGGATGTGAGTTTGCCCAGCCTCACTAGCTGCTGCCTGTCTGTCAGGAAGCTGGTGATCCACTGACAGATAGAGGTAGCCACTGAGAGCTGTGCCAGTTTGTCTGAGAGAAGGTCAGGCATGATGGCATTGAAGGCTGAGCTGAAGTCCACAAATAATATCCTTGCGTAATTCCCAGGTCTGTCGAGGTGTTGCAGGATGTAATGCAGTCCCATGTTGACTGCGTCATCCACAGACCTGTTTGCTCTGTAGGCAAACTGAAGAGGATCCAGCAAGGGTCCAGTGATGTCCTTCAGGTAGGCCAGGACCAGTCTCTCAAGTGACTTCATGACCACAGACGTGAGAGCGACAGGTCTGTAGTCGTTAAGTCCAGTGATTTTGGGCTTTTTGGGGATGGGAATGATGGTGGAGCGTTTGAAGCAGCAGGGAACTTCACACAGCTCCAGTGATCTGTTGAAGATCTGTGTGAAGATGGGGGCCAGTTGGTCAGTGCAGACTATTAAACAGGTAGGTGAAACATCGTCTGGGCCTTTCCTAGATTTCTGCTTCCTGAAGACCCGATTCACTTCATCTACACAGACCTTAAGCGCAGGTAGAATGATGGGGGAGGGAGGGAGGGGGGTTGCAGGGGGGGTAGGTGAATGTATGAAGTGCAGATCAGAGCGGATGGGGGGTGGTAGACTGGCCTTTTCAAATCGACAGTAAAACACATTCAGATCGTCAGCCAGTTGTTGATTCTCCACAAACTGTGGGGGTGGTGTCTTGTGCTTGGTGATGTTTCTCAGACCAGTCCATACTGACACCGGATCGTTGGCTGAAAGTTCTCTTCTCAGCTTCTCAGAGTAGTTCTTTTTAGCCACTCTGATCTCCTTTGTTAGTCTGTTCCTGGCCTGGTTATAAGATTTTATCCCCACTTCTGAAAGCGTCCTCTTTGGCATGACGAAGCTGTTTTGAGTTTCCCAGTAAACCACGGTTTATCATTATTGAAAGATAAGAATGTCCTGGTGGGGATGCACATATCCTCACAGAAACTGATATATGAAGTTACCGTCTCCGTGAGCTCATCCAGATTGGTGGCAGCAGCTTCAAAAACACTCCAATCAGTAAAGTAGAAACAGGCTTGAAAATCCCACTCTGCTTCATTAGTCCATCTTTTAACAGTCCTTAATGCAGGTTTAGCTGATTTCAGTTTCTGCCTGTAGGTTGGTATAAGATGAACCAAACAGTGATCAGAGAGCCCCAAAGCTGCTCGTGGGACAGAGTGATATGCATCCTTTATTGTGGTGTATCAGTGATCCAATATATTACTGTCTCTGGTGGGACATGTAACGTGCTGTCTGTATTTTGGCAGTTCACGGGAGAGACTTGCTTTGTTAAAATCCCCAAGAATGATTGAAAGAGAGCATAAAAAGATCTACAAAGTTACAAATCTCAAAGTCCACTCCAAAGGGAGATATTTCGTTAGAAAAAAAAAAAACCTTTTCAAGAACTACAATGAACGGCACGTTTGGACTACAAAGTTGTTTTCCTGTATTTGTGACATCACAAAATGGCCCATTAAAATATCATTAAATTGAATCCCACCTACGGAAATTCGAGTGGTTGGCGGATGGGAAGAACGCTTGGTTGAGCATTGCATGTTTCAAAATTGAAACCCAGTGCGGGTGTTTTTATATCACTGTATTTCTGATGGAAACTGACTATCTTCACAAAATTTTGGATGTCATTTTCATTTCATCTTACATGTAATGTCTGATAAAGCAACCTTTGTGAGCGGAGCTCTGCTTTTTGTACAGCATTACCAGGGAAACCTTCCTCTCTCCCACTCCAACAGCGCCTCCCACTGGCAGAGAATTAATTTGCATATATATGCCGCCACAAATAGTGTAACTCTGTGGGACTATGGTATAAATAAATTCAACTGTATAACAGTTTCACTGCAATTCATGTTATAATGTTAGAATTAAAGAACAATAAATATAATACATATTACCGTTGCACTTATCTGTACATAGTAAATGCAGTTATTTTTAAGCTGTTTTTGACATCCTATCTAAAACATGATTTAGTCAAAAAAAAAAAAAACAATATCGTTACCACTTTAATATGTCTTGCAATATCCGTGCGTGCAAAGGTTCTGCGCGATCCTCTTGTTCAATATTCTCGGGGTCTGAATTGATATGGCAATATTCATAGCTTTCAGTCACATGACCGGCTCGAAGACCTGGAGGGCAAAACATCAATAGAACTCCAGCACAAGCCTGTCAATTTTCCGTCTGTTTCACAATATTTGTTTGCCATGAAAGATAAAAACACGTTTGAACTAACGTTAGATTCAGTTAATTCGCGCTCCTTCTAAGTGACGTCCCCGATTAACAGTACAGCGCATATTTTAGGCTAAATAAGTTAGACAACTTTCAATAAACCATTGACAAAATGACACCAAACCCTTTACAAAGCTATCAAAACCTCTCATCTACACATAAAGATGTGATTAAAAGCCCAAACTCTCATAAACAAGATCTCAAGCTATAGAGTTAGCTTACCTCGCCTGAAAACAGTTGAGATGCTAAAGGACTTTTTCAAAGTTTTCTGTGAAGTAAATATTCAACAGAAACGTGTCAGTTATATGTAAGAAAGTGTCTGGAACAGTTGTATGTGATATTTGTGTGATTTTAGGGACTAAACTCACCTGAAAGCAGTGAAAACAGCAGCGAGAGACAGAGATTTACGGTTTGTCAGTTGGTGTTGTCGCCCCGTTTCCATGGCAACTCCCTCCGCTCCAGTGTTTGAATGAGACTGCAGTATTCAGTGCGCATGCCCATTAAAACACGTCAAAGTCACGCAGAATTTGCATAAATAAACCTCTAGAATTAGAACACTACATAAACAACTTACATTAAATCTTTATTAAATCGTGAATTTAACCAATTCATAGGTGCAAAATGGATAGTGGGACAAAGTGGCACTTTTATATTTTAAGATTTTGTATCACTCAACTTTTTTATTTCATTTTAAAACATGATTGCAGTATTTTTTATACTTAACTTAAATAACTAGCCTAATAATTCATGCAAAGTCATGCAAAACAGTATTAAAATAGATAATAGATATAAAAGGATCTACTGGTCTTTTTTAATTAATAAACACCACAACACTGTTTATATAACTCAAAATTAATACTTTTTTATTACACTATAATTGAATGCAACTAATAGAAAATGAGTCTGGAATGAGTTCTGGACCAGACAGGACAATTTAGCTCACTTGATCTCACTTTCTAGAAACAAAAATATTTACAACATGATGAGTGTGAAGAATCATTAAATAGTCTCTGGAACCTTTCTGTGCCATAAAGAACCTTTCTATGCTACAAAGAACCTTTCTGTGCTACAAAGAACCTTTTGTGCTACAAAGAACCTTTTGTGCAATGGAAAGGTTCTTTGGATATTAAAGGTTCTTCATGGAACCATACACCCTGCCAAAGAACCATTTAAGAACCTTTTTTTTAAGAGTGTAATGTATCTGAAGTGAGTGCAAACAAGCGAAACACAAAAATCCAATACGTGTCAAAATATTGGATCTGTGCAACGAGCCTTGTGGTGTAAATGCAGCTTAATGACCCGCTACTGCCCATTATGTTGTTTACATTAATCAAGAACAATATTGATGAGAAAAAGAGAAAACCACTAATGCATGAGTCCAGAACACAACATTTAGGCCTAAAGACAACAAAAGCAGCCTCTGAAAACAGAGAATCATGAAATTTCACTGTTTTTGGTATCAACTGCTGAAATATTGGTATCGTGACAACAACCCTACTACAGACTCTTGCTCAAAAGCTCAATAATGCATGTGAAGCCCCGCAGCTGGTCCAATTCCTCACAAAAGCGGAGGTTGTTTACGTAGAGGCGATTGGTATGAATTCAGTTTATTCAGTGGAATCCTTCTGTGCTCATATAGCAGATTTGCTGGTGAATGAACTGAGCTAATCTGCCGTCGAATTGTTGTTTCAGACATCACTGGGGCTCGTGAATTTCGGAGGGAATCGTGGCTCCAAGCGGGTCACACCGACTCACCGTGGGAGGCGGATCTGAAAGCGTGAGGGGGTGGGAAGAGGGAAAGAAAGGATTGAGGAGGATAGGACAGAGCTTGAGATGTGAGTGGGATGAGAGTTTGGGTTTGGGAGTTTGCGTGTTGTGTAACAGCAGTCAGGCTGTAACGTACTGCTCGATAACTGTGAGTCTGTGGCCCGCAGCGCTAAAAGGCTAATGACACGCACTCCATGCTAACAACATCCCTCTCCTCATTACCAAGCCAGTGGAGTCGCAGCGGCAATAAAAGCAGTCGAATCAAGCGGTTGTCAAGCATGACAGAAACTGTATGTGACTGCGTGCGTTAAAGAGACGCTAACGCCATGTGACATTCATATTCTGTCCTTTATGACAGCTGCAACAGATCCTGGGAGGTTTTGTAAAGCTTGGAGACTCGTGAGACTCTAAAACAGAGAGTTTGGCATCAGATTTGTTCCACAATCCTCTGGTTTCTCCTTTGATATGCTATGCAGCTTCATGGACTGACTGTTTCAAGGGCAAGGAACGAATCTATAGATGTTAACAGATTGTGTAAGTTCAGTGTTCAGCATTATATATTTTTGCACTCTCTCTCACTCACTCGTTTGTTCTAAATCGGTCCTTTTTGCTGCACTATCATTGGTTTCAGTTCAAAATAATGAATAATGTGGCTGCTGTAGCTTTGTTATAAAGACACTCTCCTTCACCTGGGTGTTTAAATGCCGATTCCTGCATCTTAAACACTGTAATACACACAGGGAGATCAAGGAGGTCTATAATAGCTGGAGGGAGCTGTCCTTGGCTGTTACTCAGCAGGAAATATGGAGATAACTCTGCTAACTTTTTTTTCAGAGTACAGGTGGGAGGTGAAGGTGTTTTTTACCTGAGTCATAAATGCCATTTGACTATTCATCCTGGAAATGACAGTCCTGATGACACCAACAAGATAAAGATCAATAAATACCAAATCCAATATCATTCAAAAGTTTGGGGTCAGTAAAATTGTATTAACTGGTAAAACATGACAGCAGGACATTTATAATATTACAAATAATTTCTATTTTTGTGGGTAATGGCCGAAACGTCACATATTTTAACCAATAAAGCTGTATTTCTTCAAGAGTTTTGCACCTTTTCTAATTAAAATAGACAAATATTTTAAATGCTATTCTTTCTATTCGTCAAAGAATCCTGAAAAATAACAGTTTTCACAAAAATATTAAGCTGCACAACTGTTTTCATCAAAAAATTAATAATGAATGTTACTTAAGCATCAAATCAGCACATAAGAATGATTTGTGAAAGATTATGTGACACTGAAGACTGGCATAATTTGTGCTAAAAAATCATCTTTGCCATCACTGGAATAAATATATTAATTAGGTAAAATATATTGAAATAGAAAACAGCTCATTTTTAATATTTTCATAATATTACTATTTTACTGTATTTTTCATCAAATAAATGCAGCCTTGGTGAGCATTAGAGAGAAAAAGAGCTTGCCGACCACAGGGTTTTTAACAGTAGTGTTTTTATATATGGCACAATGTCTACTACAACATAATGTTTACAATTTATTTATTGCCTGCAAAAAATAAAAATAAATACAATATTCCATCAGTGTACACCGTTACCTTTGTGCCCCCATAATGGTGTAGTTATGGCATCTACCAGCTGGAGTCTGGACCATACCCCATTATTGTCTTTATACAGACACAATAAGCTATAATGTGAGCTACCTCTCTGTGATCCAGAGTTGGGTTTGAATCAGTCCCCTGATGTCAAGAAGAGCAGAGCTCCTTATTAGTTCTTATTAGTTTAAGTTTTCTAAATGAAAGAAAACTTCAGTGAAATCTCTGAACAAACATCTAGCTCAGTGTAGCGTGTGGATATCTTTGCTCTGACAGTCAAAACAACCAACACTCATTTGTTTCTCTCTTTTGTTTTCACTCTTCCATTAATATTCCACTTTCAGTCAGATGCAAAGCAGATAGGAAGGTGTGGAATAAATAGATAAGCAGATATGCAGATATGGTACAAACCTCAGTAGGCTGATACACTTCAGGATCAGAGAGGAATGTAGAGAAAGCAGGAAAAAAAGATTACATGTGAGAGTTTTAAAGAGAGTTTTTTATGTGTGTGAGCAAGTATTCTGCACACTGCATTTTGATTACAATCAATACATGGCTGAGGACCTTATCGTCTAATTTATCCATTTAAGATTCAGCTGAATGAATAAAGGTCAAAGCCTTGATTATAAACACATTAAATCTCTTGCAACGGCCTAATCAGAAACCTCAAATACTTGAAGCGTCTGTGCGTATGTATTGAGCGAGACATGGAAGGAACAGCGTACACAAGCGCATCAGCCGCGAGAGCCTGCACATCTATTTTTCACATCAAAGCGCATTTGCTTTGAGCATATGCACACATACAAAATGGCTTACAAAAGCATTGAAACCCTTAACCAATTTTCTCATTTAGCTGAATTACAAATGCCTCTTTGAAATGCAGTTCTCTGTGATATTATTTCTGAGCAATGAAATTCAAAATTAACTACTTTAATATGACATTTATTTATGTTAGAAAATATGCTACTGAAATAAAAATGGAATTTTGCTATATGTGTTAACGTATCCAATCCCAGCTTTTGAATATTTCATACAAACACCATTTCAAGCAATTACAGCTTTTGTCTTTTGGGGTAAACACACCGTTCAGGTGCGATTCTTCTCTCAAACAGTGATTCGCTCCAGGTTGTTCAGGTCCAAAATACACTTCCTGATAATTTGGAAAAGTACTAGGCACACAGACACAAACACATTTGTCTTCATAGATCAAAGCAGAATGAGAATACAGAATTTACTCATGAATACATGGGGCCATTTAGAAGTAAGCCATAATCCTTAACTCAGTCCAGAGGGAGCTTTTGTTTGGCCTGTAGTTTGTGTAGTCAGCGCTGTTAAGCCTTCTATCCTGCTGGGTGTTTAGTTGTGTCTTTTTTTGTGTGTATCATCTCTGTGTCCCAGATTGTATTGTGTGTTCTTCTATATTGCATGTGTAAAGTGTAAATTAGTTTAGATTATATAACACTGTGAGATCTCTCGCTCAGAAATATTCCCACGTGGGCACGATCCAGTCCTCTTAGAATGACACTCTAATCGACTCTTGAAATGAGTTTGGGAAAGTGTTAAATGAGCCTCCAAAAATAAGACAAATATTAGCTTCAACACAGATTCGTGAATAAGCCCTTTCTTTGTCCTAGTGTAGACAAAGTGTTATTTGAATCATCTCTCATCGGCCTACAGCGATTAACCTGTTCAGCTGTCAGACTGCAGGGCTTTTATGTGAATGTGTATAGTAGCACTCTTACGTAAAGGGATATTCCAGGTTCAATTCAAGTTAAATTCAATCGACATCACTTGTGGCATAATGTTGATTACCACAAAAATTAATTTAGACTTGTCCCTCCTTTTCTTCAAAAAAGCAAAAATCTGGGTTACAGTGAGTCGATTACATTGACAGTAAATGGGGCCAATATGTGAGGTTAAAATATTGTTTTAATAGTAAATCCACAATGTAAACAATTATTATGTTGAGATTATTTTGTATAAATGTTTAATTTACAACTTGCTATGGCAGCATAACTTCTAAAATGACCATAAAAATGCCAAGAATGTCTTTACAGCTCAAATAATATACAGAAGAATAATTTATATAGAAGAATCTTAATGTTAGCGTTTACCGAATTGTAAGCTTCACATTTCTGCTTTTAAAATCCTCCAAAAATTCCCTCAATTCACTCCCATTTCACCATAACCTTGATTTTGTATGTCATTTGAGCTTAACTTGTACTGAACCCTGAATATTTCTTTCACTACTTTAACGACCCACAACACCATTGCCTCCTAATGAGCTATTCTTATTATTTGAGACATTTAAATTCCAACTTTAGTGACTCTTTACAAATTCTCGGCTGGCTGCATGTTTTCTGATTGTGTTTGTTTAATTGTGCCTCACTTGCACCAAATTAATTTAATGAAGGAACTGGATTATCCATTGTTAATTAAATCCTCGCTGGTAGTCACTGCATGGACTTGGATTAGCTGAAAAGAAAACTGTTTTAGTTCTGAGCATCTGTGCATATGTATTTAAAACAAAGTATATATCTCTATACAAATTATGGTTATGCTTACATTGTTTCCGTTCCACCAGGTGCGTCTGCCTTATTTTCTTGTTCACTTTTTGGCTGTATTCTGTCAGCATCCAATTGTAGCTTTTTGAATTAATGACTTCCTTTTTTGCTAAAGCCACCTTGAACCATCCAATTTGTTTGAATAGATATGCGGTCAGCCACTTTCTTATCTTAAAAAAAAAAAAAAAAAAAAAAAAGTCTTTCCACTCATCACTGCCTGAATTCAGATGGCAGGCCATCACGCTGGGTGAGGAAGATCTACAGTGGTGCGTGTAATTGTATTTTCATTTTAAATAACTGTATCGAATTGTATTTGATGTCCTTGAAGTAGCCAGGGCATTGGATTGAGGGATTTAAATGCTCTAATTTAAATGACTTTCTCATTCTCTGCTGGCTTTTGCTCCTGTTCTGTTCAGTCCATCCCATTTTTAAAAGATGATGTTCACAGCATGCTGATAATATTGGCCTCATCTTAAGGGACGTGTTATCCATCTATGCTCCACTATCTTTAGACAAATATTTTGTTTGTAAACAAATGGCCTTGGGACACATTTTATGAGCAAATCAGCTGACAAACAAATGACTCTGCAAACAAACAGTTTTGAAGTTAAATAACTTTCCAAACAAACAGCTTTTGAAATGAAACACTTCCCAAACAAAATAAAAGACTTTCCAAATAATGGCTTACTGAATAAAAAACAAACTCTTGAAAGGAGTGAAATTATTTCCTTATGAAATGAATTCCTCATGAGGCCAAAACGCAGGAACGCTCGCAAAACAGATGCCATGCAATAAAACCATAAAACTAATCTGGAGAAGAGATCTCCAAAGAGAACAAACAGCACCTCCCTGATCAAACTTATCTCCTTGATCATTTACGACCCCCTTCCTCCCTCTCCTCTCCCCTCCCTGCCTCCCTCTCACTCTTCTTCCCCAAAACCAAGAATATCCATATGCCACAAGTGTTATATCTTGTGAATGCTGTTTTTTCCCTTTCATGTTTGGTATCATTTTAAAGGTCTCTGTGCGATTGGTAAACTGGTCTCAATTTCACAGTAGTCATTTATATTATGAGAAAGATTAAAAACTTTTGTAGAATTGTTGTCTGCTGCTGAGGGGTGTGTTTCCCTTTAGGGGTCTGTGGGAATGTTTATCTATCTCTAGCCAGGTGCAACCCGGGAGCACAGGAACCTAAAAACCAAAAGGTCTTTGATGTTTTTACAACTGATTTAAAGATTTCTTTGTTTTTGTTCTGGTAGTATTTAAGGGAAAGTTTCAAATCAGTCATTGCGATTCTGTAGCCAGATCAGCCCGTAGTGTGGAGTGTATTTCATATGCTTCATACTATGTGTCTTCCTGAAGTCAGGTATACATTTTACTCTTAGATTCATCTTTGAACAACTGATGTTATGTATTTTCTTATTTTTCAATTGGCTTCTTATTGTTTAAATGGCATGACACAATTTTACTTGACTAATAATAAATTGTTATATTTGATTTATTCTGACCTCTTCTGAAATCTTTTTTTTTTTTTTTTTTCCAGTAGATTAGAGTTGTGGTCTAGTGTTTCCACAAATCTGCGTCCAGAAGAGGTCATACTAAAGTACCAATGAATGAAGCGGGGTTTCATCATTAGGGATCTTGTGATTTCTGTCTGTCACTGACTTAACAAGTTACAGTTTTGTGATTATACAAAAAATACACTTTTTATTATGTGCTAGCAGGGTGCAGCCTATTTAAAGGTATTATAGTCACCCTGTATCCTCTGAGTAAGATCAACTGGCGAGTTTGTGCCGTGCGTTCACATTTGGCCGAGTGAATTGCTAAGCGACACTGGGTCGCTAATGAACGAAGAATTGAAAGTATGGGATTTTCAGAATAATCAAATATCTAAATTAATAATCGATATTTGTGATCAGTTTTTAATTAAGAATATTGCCTAAACTTAACGATCACTTGAAATTGGAGTCAGATTGAACACAGAGCTAGAATAAAATTGAAACTAAATCCAGATAAATTCAGAGGCGCAAGTAAAAGACCGAACTTGCATTAAACCTTCGACCAGACCGCTTGACTCCGCTTTTTGGGCTGGCGGGTGGAACCTTACACTCTCAAAACAAACTTTCTCCAAACAAACTGTTTTCAGTACTCTCCAAACAAATCGTTTAGCAAATAAAAGACTTTCTAAATCATTGTCAAAATAAAGGACTTTCCAAACAAACAGCTTTGCAAACTAATGGCTCTTTAAACAAATGGATATTCCAATAAAAGTGTCATCCCACTCACACCTCCTGTCACCTCCTGTTTAAATAATAATTCATTGCATTTAAAATCTGGCACCTCTAATGTCAGCATCACACTAATTCTCCTGCTTTGTCTACAGGGTAGCATGTGGAAGTGCCAATCTTCAGTAAAACCATATTAATATATTTAGTCAGAGTTTGTGATTACTCATTACATTTGGAACGTAATAATACAAACAGATGGAATATAATTAGTATGAGGAGCTACAGTTGTGTAGGTGTGATATCATGTATCTGTCTGTTTTTTATTGCTGCTAGGCTGTTAAACAAGAAAGAACATGTGTAGAAGCAGCTTGTGCATATTTCAGTGACTAATGTCTCTATTTCTTGCTCTTCTCTGCAGGTACGGAGACATGGTCCCTAAGACCATAGCAGGAAAGGTCTTTGGCTCCATCTGTTCTCTCAGTGGGGTGCTGGTCATCGCTCTGCCTGTTCCTGTCATCGTTTCCAACTTCAGCCGCATCTACCATCAGAACCAGAGAGCTGACAAGCGTCGGGCTCAGAAAGTTCAGGTCAGTGGGGCTCAAAACTCCCTGAGGGGCAATGTCTCCTCTGACCGGAACTGCTTTGGCTGAGAAGCAGGTCACTAACGTTTAGCTCTGAGTAATGCTCCTGTTAAATTACATCATATCCTTTTCCACCTTATGATTAAATAAAGATGAATGATTGTTTTAGGGTCCCGAGAGCAGTTTTGAAGGCTAGTCTAAGGTAGAGAAATTACTTCGGGTTTGTGGGTAAAATCAGGTGACAGATGCCATTCCCCTGTGGCGGCATGGTAAAGTGATAGTATCACATGGTAATGCTATGGCACTCTAAAATACATTACCGTTCAAAAGTTTGTGGTCACTAAGGATGACGGATACATTAAATTGATCAAAAGTGACATTTAAAACATTTAGAACTTTATATTCATCAAAGAATCTCCACAAAAACCACCTGCTTTCAACAATGAAAACAATAAGAAGCAAACCAGCATATTAGAATGATTTTTGAAGGATCATGTGACACTGAAGGCTACAGTAATTGCTGCTGAAAATTCAGCTTTGCCATCACAGGAATAAATTGCATTATAAAAGATATTACAATAGACAATTTATTTCAAATTGTAATAATATTTCACAATATTACCATTCTTACTGTATTTTAACTAGGGCTGCAACAACTAATCGATAATGAAAATCATCGACAACGATTCTCATTATCGATTAGTCGGGTCTGCCCACAGTGCATGTCCAACTTCAGCCGGTCGCGTCAAATTAATGTTACAGCACTGAATAACGCATTTCTGTGGCCAAAATGCATCTAAAAATAGTGGAGGAAACAGAATGAGATGCTGCGGAAGAAGTACGTGATCCAAGCTGCACAAAACATGAGAATTCTTTATTTTAAGCTTAAAGCTAATGCATTAGCGTAATGGCTTGCCCTGTCAGGTGCTTTGACAGATGAGTGTGCATCCTCAGCGCAAAAACGTTCAGTTTAAGGTCATATCCTTATCTGTAAATGTCACAAATTCACGCGAGCATTTCTATTTAAGTTCCGTCCTGACTGTCTGTGTTCACTTTAAATCTTTACTGAATGAGCGCCAGCACGGCGAGCACATGAACGTGCGTCAGAGAGGGATTAATATTCAGCGCAAAAACATTCATTGTGCTGAAATATCTGTTGTTGAACGTTAAATTAAGGTTTAAAAGTCAACAGGTAGTGCACGTATTTTATGAGAGTAGGAACTGTAAAGGGATAACCACGTATAGTTGTCTGAATATAAATATCAGATGCTTCATAGCTGCCTTTACAGGATAAAGAAATTACAGTAAACTTGACTGTGATCAAAAAGTTGGATAACACTGAGTTTGTGTTTTTATTCGTCTTTATTATCTTTATTATTATCTTAATTGTTGATGAAGAGATTTAAACTATAGGCCTATATACAGTGCTTAACAAATTTATTAAAACAAATGTATTTAAGGTTTATAACAAATAATGTAAGCTTTGTGCCACTGCTGCTCTAAACTAACATTATTGGTGTTTACTAAAATCATTTTTTAGCTAGCTGCATTGGTTAGTCCTCCAATATGCCTAAGGCCTTTAGTAACAGTAGGCTATTTCTAATGCTATAATATAATTATTTCTGTTATCTATGAAAGAATAAAAGATCAATGAAAGATTTTTTCAGATACCCAATTACAGTCAAAAAGTAGCTAAACAATGCCAGCAAGAATGCATGCTGTTATGAAAGGCAGGAGGCTATTTTTTTTTATGTGAATACATATTTCGTTGTTTCAGTTTGTTATTTGCCCAATAAATGACAATAAAATTTTTAGATTTAAACAATTCTTTGACAGATTCCTAAAATATTTGTGTTTTCTCTTTATTATGACAGGTGGTCTAATAAATTAAGCACTGTATGTTTTTATAGCATTCAGTTGGCATGTTTGTTTGAAGGTCATTGGGCAGAATGTGGAAGTGTTTTTGTCAATAAAATAAAAAGCTTTTTTTTTAAATCTGATTAATCGATTAATCGAAAAATAATCGGCCAACTAATCGATTATCAAAATAATCGTTAGTTGCAGCCCTAATTTTAACCAATTTAACTACAGGAGACATTTTAAGAAATCATACCAACCCAAACATTTTGAACCCTAGTGTATATCCCATGGTACTGAATGATTACATATTCATTTACCATGGTATTTACCAAGGTAGATCAAAAAATATAATGGTACTACCATGGCCTTTTTTTATTGTTGCCAGGGCACTGTGTCAGGTGTCTGGACTGTCTGTGTTGTGTTTTGCCCGTTCCTGTTCCTGTTTTTCCTTATTTGGTTATGTTCCTGTGCTTGTTTTGGTTGATTATTAGTTGATTCCCCACACCTGTCTGTCAAGTCAAGTCAAGTCAAGTCACCTTTATTTATATAGCGCTTTCAACAATACAGATTGTGTCAAAGCACTTAACAGTATCAAACTGGAGGACAGAGCGTAAGCAGTGCACAATGACAAGATTAAACACTCAATCTTCAGTCAAAGGCACCTCACCATTGAATTCAGAGATGTCACTGTCTAGCCCAGCCCAGCCTAAATAGTATCCTCGCAACCAAATCGACGATAATCGCTAGAAACCAAGTGTCCCCAACCGTGCAAGCCAGAGGCGACAGCGGCAAGGAACCAAAACTCCCTCCATAACAGAACGGAGAAAAAAAAAAACCTTGGGAGAAACCAGGCTCAGTCGGGGGGCCAGCTCCCCTCCAGCCAGACGAAACCCGCAGTTCAGTTCCAACCGCAGCCATGTCAGATTGTGTAAAGGGCTTATCTGATTCCTGTGGTCTTGTCCCGATGGGGCATTTTAATTTATAATTTAATGTATTTGTTATATTTGTGTTTTATTCATTATTTGAAGTTTTTCATTTATATGATTTATTCATTTGCTATAATTGTAATGTATAGTTTAATGCATTTATTGTTTCTTGGTCTATTTTTATAATATATATTTGTTTGTTTATTATAATTTAAATTTATAGTTTAATTCATTTAATATATTTCTGTTGTATACACACACACACACACATATATATATATGTATATATATATGTATATATATATATATATATATATATATATATATATATATATATATATATATATATATATATATATACATTAGGGATGGGCATTTCTGATCATATTTCATTTCGAGTAATCCACAGGTTTGAGAAACGAGTACTCGATTAATCGGGGGTGGAGCTTAAGCGAGGGGCGGGGCGTGTGCGTCATAGCGACAATTAAAATATTTTAATTAAAGCCCTGTTAAAAACGTTGTTGATAAAACTATGACAGGATTCAGAAAATAATTAAATCAACAGATTATTAAAAATCACCATCAATAGTGGTTAATACAGTAAACATTTAAAAGAAATAACAGCATGAGGTGAAGCTGAAGCGCTTTTTCTACATGACGCATTGTATATAAAATTAATCACATAGCCTAGATACACAATATGTAAATGTTATATTACAAATTGTATTTATCTACACAAAATGCATGTGAGCTTGAACTGCGTGCCAACCAGAAAGTAGTGGATGCGCTTCTCCCGTTACAGGGCGCTTTAAAACAACGGCAACTGAAGCCCAGCAAAAAAACAAAAAAAACAAAAAAACAAAACAAAACAACACAACAACAACAACAACAAAAAAAAAAACCACAAAGTTATTTTGTAGCGCGTTTTTTCCACCGCCGGTCTAATTGTAAATAGACTGCGCACTCGGCTTTCATCTGAGCACGTAGACCGACTGATCTTTTTGAATAAAAATATGTAGTCCTTATGTTAAGTTTTATTAGCCATGCATGGTAAAATATTCAGGCTGTTTTTGTTTTAAGTTTAAGCAGCATAGTTAAATTATGCCGGCTTTATTTTATTTACCTTTACCTTTATTTATCATTTTGAAAGAAATGTTATGTTACCTAATCTTTAAGTTTTATAGCTGTGGTAAAAATATTCAGGCTATTTTTATTTTAAGTTTACGCAGCCAAATTATGCTGGCTTCTAATTTTCGTTAGGCTATGGGCTACTTAACAGTCGTTTGGTGAAGTTGTATTAAACTTTATTTTTGCGAACCTTTTACAAAAAAAAAAAAACAATTTTTGATCCACAGCTGTTGTGATGCTGCTGAAGTAAAATATTGTTTTGTTAAAAATAACAGTTGAATAAAATAACTGAAAAGCAGAGTAACGTTTGTGTTATTTGTTTTATAAAACATAGAAAAAGGTAGGTTATCTTTTTAAAAACTGATCCAAAATATTTATACAAATAATAAGACACACATATTGATGGGGATAATACTGTAAAATAACTTTGTGTTTTTTTTTTTTTTGTTGTTGTTGTTTTGTTTTTTGTTTTTCTGTTTTTTTGCGGGGCTTCAGTTGCCGTTGTTTTAAAGCGCCCTGTAACGGGAGAAGCGCATCCACTAGGTAGTTGGCAATGTTCACAGCTGTGTGTCTTTCCTCGAAACCTCGCGTCTCTAATACTGCGCTGTGAATTTTCAATTCATTTATGTAATGACAGGTTCGCGTCATATACGATTCAGTGGTTAGGGAGGTCCACGAGTCCGTAGTTATAGCCACCCGCGCTGGCTTCGACAGACTGTCTTTTAGTGAACTAGCGCATTTTTCGTACAGAGCATCAGTCCTTGCAGTGACCGTTTTGCGCGATGGGACAGTATAGTGGGGCTCAACGTAATTCATTAAACGTTTAAAACCTTCACCTTCAACAAAACTAATAGACAGCAAGTTCATTTCTGCTATTAGCTGCGTCATCTTCTCTGCCCTGCTGTGTCGCATTTCTGTCTGATGGTGAAATCTCTTATGCTCGTCTGATTGCTGGTAGTGGCATCGGCATCATCTGCTTTTTTGTGTTTATGTGCAAGATGGTAACGCATCGAACTCGTTGTGGAGTTGTAGACGAGTGTGGCGCTGCACATTTTACACTTGACAGTTTTTTCGTCAAGTTTTTCAAAGTGTTGCCAGACATCGCTGCGCGCTTTAGAAGCCATATTCGCTCTGTGCTCTGGTCTTGTCTCTAGACCGCAACTTCTCGCAGCCATAACCAATCAAATATCAGACTACCGCCCAAATACCAGCATAACCAATCAGAAAGAATGAAAGTAGTTTAATAATTAAAAAAAAAAAAATGCTTTTTTAGAGCCAATCGATCATCGTTTTCATGCTCGATCGTAGCTGATGCGTACGAGTAATCGATTAATCGAGTACTCGTGCACATCCCTAATATACATAAATATATATATATATATATACATGCACATATAAACACACACATATATATATATATATTTATATATATATATATATATATATATATATATTATACTATTTATTATTTTAGAATGTATTTATTCATTTTTCATATTTGTATATTATTATGTTTTAATTACAATTTTAAATGTATAAATGTATTATATTTCTATTTTTATATTGTTGCAATTTCTAACAATAATAGTATTATGTAGTTAGGTATTTTATTATATTTTTAGTTATTTTGTTATATTTTTAGTTTTATTGTATTTTTAGTCGAGGTCTTCACTGGGATATGTCTCTGGGGCTCATCTAGGTGTCCTGGTCTCCGCTGACGATCAGGGCTGTAGACATCATTTCTTGGTGCTGATCCACCATCTGATCAGTTATGGACTGAGAAACAGAATAAGACAGAAACAGACAAATATTAGCATAGATGCCATTCTTCTGACGATGTAACAAGTACATCGTGTGTTATGGGGAGTGTTCCTGGTTCCGGTTGATCTAATTAATGCAGCCTAACAATACTTTAACGGATTTGAATAATAGAAGCTTATTAGTATGTTATGTGTAAGCCCGGTTAAAGAGATGTGTCTTTAATCTAGATTTAAACTGACAGAGTGTGTCTGCCTCCCGAACAGTGTTAGGTAGATTGTTCCAGAGTTTGGGTGCTAAACAGGAAAAGGATCTGCCGCCCGCAGTCGATTTTGATATGCTAGGTATTATCAAATGGAGTTTTGAGAACGCAGCAGACATGGAGGACTATAATGCGATAAGAGCTCGCTCAGGTACTGAGGAGCTAAGCCATTCAGGGCTTTATAAGTAATTAACAAGATTTTAAAATCTATCCGATGTTTGATAGGGAGCCAGTGCAGTGTTGTGTCTGTCCCTCATTGTCCTGAGTTTAAAAGCCCTGTCTGTTCAGTTCATGTTTGTCGGATCTACTTGTTTGCTACATGTGTTGCTCAAGCTCCTGTTGTGATTATTTCCATTGTTGCCTTGTTTAAAGACTGTAAAACGTTTCCTCGTACCTCCTGCATGCTTCCTCGACAGCGAATTGTGACAGAAGCCCCGACCTAAAACAGTTACCTCCGTGTGTTCCCTCAGATTTTGTTTGCTTGTTTTCTCAATGTTTTTTCTTTCCGTTGTGTTTCTATGGATCCCCTCACCCTTCCAGAATTCCTCCTCCTCCTGCTGGAGCAGGGGGACAGATCTCTCGAGGACCATACAAGACTGTTCCTGATGCTAGCTAACACCACCAGCTACCCGGACGACACGCTCTGCTCATTCCATGACGCAAGTTTGAACACCGCATGCAGAGCGCTGTCATCTGAAGATGGTCCTCAAGAGGATTTCGCCGCATTCGTGGAGTGGACTCTGGCAAGGAACGGATCACCACTCACCATCTGCCCTGTGGATGATCTCGCCAGGTCCACTCCAGACCCAGAGCCCAGCCCACCATCTCCCCGCGGTGCGGAGCATCTGCCCGAGCCCACCAATGACGGAGAGCCATTTCCCGCTGCGATCGACGAGCCAGTGCAAAACCGAGCAACTGAGCGGAGGATCGCCTCGGACGTTGAGCCCAACCCGTCAGACCAGGTTTGAGAGCCGGCGACAGTGCCCACTAAGAGGGAGCAAGCCGTGGACGGTGAGAGCGCGGAGTGTAGCTCCGCCCACTACACCGCAGCTGAGGGTGAGCTGACTGCTGGACTTCGAGGGGGACCTTATTGACTGGGAAACTGAGCTGGAAGCCGATTTGCCCCCTCTCCTCTCTCCTTCATCCCCGCTGGTTCCATCCAGCCCTCTGTTGTCTCCTGTCCCCACGTCCAGTCCAGAGTGGGCTCCCATTTCCCAGTCCAGCCATGAGAGAGACTCAGACCCCAAGTCCAGCCAGGAGTGGGCTTTGAGCCCGGAGGGCAGCCCTGAGGTTCACGAATGCCCACCCACCCGCCCACTCCTGCCTCCTCCACCGCTGTCGTCTGGCAGCCCCTCTGCTCGCCCTCAGCCCAACATCAGTGCTGTGTGAGCGCCACGGATCTGTCATCCTCCATCGTCGCCGTGGCTGGAGAATCCCTCGCCTCCAGCCTCCGAGGCCCGGACTCCGCCTCGGCCCGTTGACCCATCGGCTCCACCATGGCTCCGAGCTCCCTCCTCTCCGCCGTGGCCCATCAGTCCACTGGCTCCGCCAGGCTCCCTCATCCCTCCGGCTCCACCTTGGTCTGGCGTCGACCATCGTGCGCCTCGTGACTCCACTCCTCCGGCTGCGCCTCGTCCCTCCGTCCCTCCGGCTCCGTCAGGCTCCTCCATCCCCTCGGCTCCTCCTCAGTCCTCTGTTGCTCCAGTTCCACCGCGACCCTCTGGGTCCCCTCCTCCGCCTGGATTCGGCGGCCATTCCTCCTCCATGGCTCCTCCCTCCATCGGCTCCACCGTGGGCTGTCATCATGGCTGTGGCCTGGGTTCTGCTGTGCTCCTCCTGCTCTGGGCCCCTCCTGTCTCCTCCCTGGCTCCTCCCTCCTTCGTCGCCTCCCTGGTCTCTGTCTGCCGGCCCCCTCCCGGGTGTCCGTCCTCCTCCTGCTGAGCCTCCTCCATAGTTCCCACCTGCCCCTCCCCATGTTGTTTCTTTGGTGCGAGGACGCACCTTTCGGCAGGGGGCGATATGTCAGGTGTCTGGACTGTCTGTGTCGTGTTTTGCCCCTGTTCCTGTTTTTCCTTATTTGGCTATGTTCCTGTCCTTGTTTAGGTTGATTATTAGTTGATTCCCCACACCTGTCTGTCCCTCATTATCCTGAATTTAAAAGCCCTGTCTGTTCAGTTCATGTTTGTCGGGTCTACTTTGCTACGTGTTGCTCAAGCTCCTGTTGTGATTATTTCCAGTGTTTCCTTGATTTAAAGACTGTAAAACGTTTCCTTGTGCCTCCTGCGTCTTCCTGCAACAGCGTAACGTGACACACTGATGTTCTTATACCAGCTTCACAATAAAATACATAATCCCTCGCAGAAAATCCCAAATCTACTTTTATAGCTTTGATAGTCTGAGCAGCTGAGGCGGGTTGTAGGGGAATGTCTTCTCTCGCAATCGACTGTTGTCTTACCACCGGTGTTTTATAGTTCTTTATGTCTTTTCTCAGTTGATATTCACTCAGCCATATTGCTGCTCTTTTCTCTTGTCTGATGAATAAGGTTATTAAACTTGTTTGTTTCTGTGTGCATGAAGGATAATAGAACTACTCCGCCATCCTGTTCCGTCCTCGTACGAAATAACACCTCAAACAAACAGCCTTAATGTTAAATTAAGCCTTTCTCTTCTCCCCGGGGGAATGAAGGGATGACCTGTCACTCGTTTAATGGCAGCATGGCGTTAAAAGATTGACTCTAGACTCTGAACGAGATCCCAGCAGGGTTACATGCCCTGCGTCTATCCATCTATCACTCCATCCCTCCCTGTCCTCCTCCGAAACGTCTCTATATCTCTCTCAGAAGGTTATTTAGTTTGGGCATAATTATCTGTTAAATCACCATGGGCCTCTCAGCTTGCTTTTGCTATGCTAATAATTGCGAATGTTACTGGAGATTAGCTTGATCACAGAAAAACAACACCAAGCCAACTCCTATGACATCCCGTGTGTGCGGAGAGAGAGAGAGAGACGTCAGCTCCTGCACTCAGCGGTATGTTATGCTCGCAGTCATGGATTTAATATATGCTAATGAGGAATTAATGTATGCTAAGGTTTTGGGTGGGCTTACAGGGCCGCATTGTCTCCGCAGGCAAGATTCCTAGTGGCTTTAGCATTTTACTTAGTGTTAATTTAAACTTTATCCAGTATGGCAGATTATTACCCAGAATTCTTTGCATTCCCATTGCAGCAGTGCCCGGTCTGCACATTATCGCAGCTTGGATCAGCCTAAACAGAGTTTTGATGTGAAATATCCGTCGCCAAACATTTTCTGTCCTTTCTCTGCACAGCCGCAGGGGATGCGAGTTCAGTTTCAAGTCCAAACTAAAGCTGCCAGATGCGATCAAACCTCTTAGGACCATCTTAAAAAATATGTTATGTGCGTGTGGGTGGGTGTTTAAACACATCCTACTGTTAACTAATAAGAGAGTGGCCTAAGTGCACGAACCTGCCTCGAGCCTCAAGTTAACCTCCACCACAGGAACAGCTGTGCTTACTGTCCAAAGGACATGTGAGAGAGACAGAGAAAGACATAGAGAGGGAAACAGAGCCAGAAGGGATGTTCATCCTAATGACAGTCCTTCCACAAATAGCTCGCCCAGACGAGACCTGTGGGGAGGGGTTTGTTTATTTCAGCAGTCACTTTTGGGAGGTGACCTTCGTCCTTCTCACCTGTCGTCCAGTAGCCAAAAAACAGCATGGTACTGCACCAAAACCATCTATCTGTATTAATAAACCAAGTCACTAGACAATTATTACTGAAACATCCTCAAACTTTAATATTACAGACCTCATATTACTGGATGCACTCTAGATTCATACCAATAAGTATGTGATGAACTGAAGAACTGAATTAGCATTCCTAATCATGTGCAGTTAAACAAAATATGTGTATGTGGGGGTGTTAGAAGTGCATTTATATGTATATGTGGGTGTGTTTACTATTACCATCTACTAATTGTTGTTATGGCAGCACTATGAGGTCTTTGCAAACATTTACTGACCTATAATAGCATCACAATAAAAACAACAACAATTACATTTTTGGGTCACAATCTGGGCCAGATTTAAACCCATAAGGCTCCAAATGTTAAGCAACAGTCCAAATTACAATTCAAACGACTACGTGTCTACAAAAGAAAGTTAGCCATATAGGTTTGGAATGACTCGAAGGTGAGTAAATGATTATTGCATATTAGTACCAGTTGAAAGGGTACTGCCCCAGTGACTGCATTTGTACCTTTTTTTGAGAGAGAGTTTGTCCTAATTTACTCACCCTAATGTCATTCCAAATCTATATAACTTTTTTTTGAGAGTGCATACTGTCATTCTTTGGTAAACTACCTCTTTAACTATTGTTCCAGTGTTGCACAGACACCTGTTAGAGCGCAACATCATCAGTTTCTGCTGCATCTGTATTAGCCTGATGAGATTTGTTCAGTTCAAGGGCTTTAGCTTACTTCTAGAGCACTCCAGGGCTTTCCAGAAGACTCTGAATTAAGAACATTGCAGACATGACAGCTGGGTTTGATGCAGAACCATCGAAGTGAGCGTCAGCTTAATGAAACTTTGATCAAAGTGCGGAAAGCTTCAGATTTTATACGCTGATTTAGTCGTTTGGCTCATTGTGTCCCACCTCACGAACATGCTGCAGTTTTTTTTTTTTAGGGACTACAGAAAACTACATATACCGGGGGAGCTTATTAATAACTAATGCAAATCTGCACAGCCAGCGAGCTAAACAGAACAGACCATTTTCTAGACATCACACAATTCTTTCATGACTGATCACTCAATGGTCTCATTATGCTCAAACTCTCATGGTTGATACAAAGGTCTGAGTTTTGTTCAAAGTTAGTTCAGGAATCAGAGTTTTGATCAAAGCTGGTCTAGTAATTGGGGTTGAATTATTAGTCCTGAGAATAGAAGTGTTAGCTGTGCTACTTCACTGCATGTTAATGACTTATTATTAATTCAGCACTTGCTTTACATGCACACACAATGCAAATATGAACATGATCTGTGATTTCGTTTTAACAGCATTACATAGTGGTGAATGTTAAGGCAAGGTTTTTCCACTCTTAATATTAAGCTTTGATTGACACGAATCTCGTCACGCTCTGTTTGAGATACGGACATGAACAATACCTCAAATCATGCAGCTTGTTAAGGAGAAGAGCTCTTGCTTCTCTAAGCCATCATAAAACAGACAAAAAATCCCACAGACTTGCACTAAAAAAGGAACCCAAGCAGTCTACAAAATAATCTAAACACTTTAGAAAGCACATAACAACCCTCTCACAATATAGTTTTCTTCAAAATGATATGCACAGCACTGACATTTAACTCTTATCTGCTCTTTGTTGTGGACTGAACTGCACTGAGCAAACACTGAAAGTGCACGGAGGGACTTTGTTTAATTGACAAATAATCCACTTAAGCCTCCTGAGCTTCCATTTCTGTGAATGTTCTTGTTTCACGGCTGTAGAAACTACAGTAAAGCAAAAGGATGTAGGTATTATGGACGTCATTGAACTGATTCACAGATTAACAGATTTGTTCACGTCCTGCAGTTTTGTAATTATTACAGCTCAAGGTATCATTCTCTACCTCACCCAACAACATAGGTTTGGTTTCGGTCATTTTAAAATTAAACTAAAGAGATGTTCTGTTTTCACATACACTGTGAAATTACCCTTTACAGCTCATCAGTTGTTTTGTGTTAAAAAAAAAAGCAGTGATTATTAATCAGGGGACAAGGGCCCACTAGGGGGCGCTACAAGGGAGCCTTAAACTTAAACTCATTAAAAATAAAGACAAAAGAAGCATTAACATAAACAATTTAAAAAAAAAATAATAATAAAATAAAATATTTCTTATTTTAATTAATCCCCTCAAATGTGTTTTTTTTTTTTAAGAATCTGCATGAAGTCACCTAATTTTAAAAGTGTGATTAATTTACATGTGTAAATTAATTTTTTAAAAGTATGATTAATTAACATGTGTAAAGTCATGTAAATACAATCATATAACTCTATGAATTTTATAATGAATTTATATTTTTCTAGTTACGCTAAGTCTTAAAATATTCCATCGGGTAGAAACTGTGAAAACAACTTTTACAGATGCTTATCCTTAATCCTTATCAGAAAAGTCATGTTCACACTTGCCTGGAAAAGTCAGATTAACTGGTTAAAAACGTTTTAACCTTGAAGAAAAATAAATGCTTAAGTACAGTATATAGAAGCGGAGACACACTAGGCCTAGTGTGACTGTATAGGGTACAGCAAATGTACAGTTCGACAAGCATTGGCTTCTCACTCACTGTTGATATTTTCTTTGCACTGCTGCCTGTCGTTTCAGAGAACAGTGCAATGAAGAAAGTGCTTCTCAGCACCAGTCTTTGGTGGTTTGCACTAGAGCCAATGCTTCAGGCATAAACAACTTGTGCATGTCGCATGCTAGACAGCATCCCTAGTAGCAATTTCATTTATAAAGGGAATTAAATACTTTGACTGATTGACACATGATCAAACATCCAATCACAATTCACGTGTATGATTCTGAAATCTCCCCTATTCACAGTGACGTCTACGTGGTTCAATCATGCACATCACACTTTTCCACTCCACAGGAATCTGATCCTGTGGGACTAAACAGCAACACTTGAGCGCAAACTTTAATGAAAACTCGGCTGATTCTGCTGGAGGGTAGAGATTGAGGGTATACAGGCAAAGCAACCCTTGTAAAGAAGAAGTGCACTTAAAAGGATAGATCACCAAGGGCTAGATCGCTCACCCTCCAGGTTGTTCCAAACCTGTATGAGTTTCTTTTTCTGCTGGAAACACAAAAAATAGGTATTTTGAAGAATGTGGGTAACCAAACTGTTTGACTTCCATAGTATTTTTACCATATTTTGATAGTTAGTGGGAACCAGCAAGAGTTTTATTACCCACTGGCTGAAACATATCTTCTTTTGTCTTCAGCAGAAGAAAGAAACTCATACAGGTAGTGAGTATATAATGACAATAATTAGGGCTGCTCGATTATGGCAAAATTCATAATCACAATTATTTTGGTCAATATTGTAATCATGATTATTTAACACGATTATGAGGGGGCCATGACCAAAACTTTATATGAGTGATTTATTTAAAGATAGTGATACATATCAAATATATATTTCCTGTAAATAAGGTTGCTATGACATCTACATTGTAGAGACCAGCAAAATTTCACAATTCTCAATACCACAGCAGAGTATTAGGTAACTAGCCTATTAGTAACAAATAAACAAACAAACAAAAAGTCCTCAAAATTATTGAAATTAATTAAACTGTCATTAATAAAAAGCAAAGGACAAATACAATAGAATAAAAAGATACAAGTGAAACAAACTGTGCTTTAATGTTTTTTTTATGCAAGTCTCAAGCAGTTAACAGCCTACTACAGAATCAAATGTAAAATAAAACAGCATAGTCTTCACTGTAAGAATTAACATTCTTTGTTTCTTATTAAAGCTACAAAAGTCCTTCACTCAAGAGCAGTGCATGATTTTGAATTTGTCTTTTGTTGTTTGATTAATTTTAGGAACACAGTCGCAGCAGGGATATAGCCCGCTGTCACTTTAAGAGCCACACGGATCCAATTTACTGTTACACGCGTATTTTCATTCTCAACTCTTTACGTTCATGTATTACATGACCGACAAAGGTATACATGAATAATCACTAAGCGCCCCATTAACACATTTTTGATTCTTCCTTTAAGATCATCCTTTAAAGGGCCCTATTATGCAAAATTCACTTTTACATGTTGTTTGAACATAAATGTGTGTGTGTGAACACAACCACCTTATAATGATAAAATCCACCCGCTCTTTTTTTAATCCACATAAATCATAAGCAGTGCTTCAGAGCAAGTCAATCACAGAATTAGTAAAATGTGACGTCACATTTTACAAGCCCCGCCCACAACTGTTGACGGACACTGCCGTATTAGCAGAGATTCTGCCTGTAGGGATGGGTACCGAAACTCGGTATTAAATCGGTCCCGGGGCTAAATTATGAAAGACCGGAGTATCGATAAGCTCTGATGTTATTGGTTCTGTTGTCGGTACTGGAGAAATTAAGAAAACACACATACATTTATTGTTGCTATATATACATTATCTTGCAAATTCTATCTCACCAGAGTTGCCAGCTGTTTTTATATGCAATAATATTCAAACATTTGTCTATGATGCATTTTTGCTATTCGCAATTCAGAAGCGAGATCACGCTCATGCGGAGGAGCTTCAGCACACACAACATGAAAGCCCTTTTTAATAATGATAGAAGAGAGAACTTTTCAAACATATGCTTACACTTTAGGCCTGTGGCTGTTATATTAAGCTAAGTTTATTTTATTTATTTTTTTTCAATTTTGGCTTCTAAGGATTATAGCCGCGTTTCTTCTAGCACGAATTCCTTCCCTTTACAGCGGTGCGCATTCGTTCTTCCCTAAGCAAAACTTAACGTCAGAATCAGCTCAGTCGGTGATTGTTGTAAAATGCCGTCTTTACTGTTGCTAAATTGCGGGACATGTTTGATAATAAAACGCTGAAAGTACAATCCGCACAAGAGACACTGTTCCCCAGGCTGAAATGTGTGTGCGCGCCTGCCCGACGTGCTCCAAAACGGACAAGTAAATTACACTTTGAGCTTCGGGCACGTCAAAACGATCAAATACACAAAAAATATGTCAAAATGGCCGGCTTGGAGAGTATTCACTTAAACACAGTTTGTCTTAAGTGGACGAGAACAGTTGGGAGAAAATCCAATGTGTGTCAATATATTGTCTTAAAGTGACAGACTGGCGCTTGGGCCATCAATGTTAATCAAAGAACAAAATGCAAAGAGAAAATCACTCACAGCTCTTAATCTGAATAACGTTATAGCTTTAATAAGCATTAATCTATCAATACATACAGTGAAAACTATGCAGTGTTCATTTACATTTGATTACTTTTAGATTTCTTTTGTAGGCTATTACTTACCTCAACAGTAATGGTCGTAAACCTTCATGGAAAAATGAAAGCACTGTTTATTTCATTTCATTTGTATATTTGTTTTATTGTATTTGTCAGTTTGTTTTACTTTGTTTCTTTGTTCATGTTCTTACTGTATCTTATCTTATGTATATAAAACACTAAAAATGCCTGCACACTGGTGCATTTACAAATTGATGTTTTATATTCATTTAATTAAATATTTATTTTACATTTCAGAATATTCAGCTCCTAATTTGTCATATATATATATATATATATATATATATATATATATATATATATATATATATATATATATACATATATATATATATATATATATATATATATATATATAAAAAAAAAGTACCGATAAGAATACCGTTAAAGTACCGCACCGATAAGCAGTATCAGTAAGAGTAGTAATACCGTTAAAACCTTAATGATACCCATCCCTACCACCCTGAGTGATTCGCACACAAACCGGCATGTTTATTTAATGTGTTTTTGTAACTTATGCATGTTTTTAACATAAACTTGTGTGTGATAGAGAACTTAGTTTAGTACTCACATACCATGTGGCAGCCGCTTTCTGTGCCCGTGCTTCGGAAGTGTACGCTCAGAAAACCCATATCAGAAGAACTGATATGGCTTTAAAACGCATATTTTCAGTGCGATAGATATTCTAATCAAAAACAACCAAATGTTTTTTAGCAGAGTATCTGACGTACGAGCTGTAAAGGCACAACCCTATCCTGGAAAAGGGGGCTGGGAGCAGCAGCTCATTTGCATTTAAAGAGACAGGCACGAAAACAGCGCATTTCTGCTTCCACTCAAAACAGGCATTTTCAAAATGATAATTTTGATCTGAAACCTCAAAGACACATTCTGGGGACACCTGAGACTTATATTACATCTTATAAAAAGGGTCATAATATTTATTTAATATAAATTAAAACTATAATATTCATTCAAGTTCAGTTTACATGCAATTAAGAGTCTGAAAACATTATATTCACTTTGCACATAAGTATGTACGGGATGATCAACGGTTTGCCGTGCTTTAAAGGATTTTAAATGCACGACGTGGAGGCAAAGAACCACCCGACGCGAATCAAAGTGCATTTAAAATCCTTTAATGCACAGCAAACCATTGATTATCCTGCTTATTCCATGGTCATTCGACAAGTTATAGACAAGTTAAAACTAGTATTGCTCTTTGCAGCACAATATTTTACTGAATGGGTAAAAATGATGGTTATTTTCGTCAGTTACGGTTCGTTAGCTCTTGCATTCTGCCCACTTCAAATCAGACACAGAGATAAAATAGTGCGGTAAGATCACATTTATTTGACTGAATTGTAGTATTTATTTAAATTAATTAACGATCGAGAGGGGAGAGAAAGAGAGAGATGACAGTTGTGTGTGTTACCTGCATGTTGCGTCTGCGAGTCTCTCTCTAAAAACAATTAATTACTTTTTAACACCTCATTGCTGAGGAATATAATGTAGCGATCTAGTATCTAGGCTATTTTATTAATAAAAATCGTGGGGAAGCGTTGACAAGAAGTTTATGTGTGTGCGCAGCTCAATCGCCGACCTCTCTCTCTTTCTCTGTGTGTGTGTGCGAGTGATGTGTGTGGGTTTGTGTGCATCAATTAAAGCAGCGCATTAATAAAGAATGGTGATTAAACTGACTTGGAACTACCTATGCATTAAACGGTTTTACTTCATACCTGCCAGCCAGTCAGAATCCAGGATTCAGACAGACCATGGAATAAATTCTTTTAAAGCATGTTAGAATATTAAAAGTAATTTAAAAGTGTACTAAACAGAGCCCTTATTTTTCAAAAGGGAAGGGACACCATCTACCTGGACTAACGTATTGTCCACCCAATCAAATCTACCAGAATAACAATAGCTTGGAAATAAAATGAAACTGCATTTTATGGCCCATTTTTATGTTTCTGTTGAATACATAGTGTGAAAAATGTATTTATATTTCAAATAGGAACACTTTGATATGATTATAGTGAATTGAAATTGGTCACGGACTACAAATTTGCCTCATAAAGCCATTCGCTTCATAATATTCCTGATGAAATTAGAGAGCAGACTTCTGGCCTCACCACTGCCATGAGGTGTGTCACAGTGGGCTTTATGTGTATAACTGAAATATAATCTGTGAATTTGCTGCTTTGTTCGGCCTATCTGATCTCAGCACAGTGCGTTTAGCTTCGGCCTAGTCCTGAACAACAGTTCTCAGCAGCGATATTTTGTGTCACATTGATAAAGAACCTCGGCAATACTGCGGCCGTTCCCATCTCACATTCTGCAGGGGCAGATCCCCAGGAAAAATGTTCCTAATTTTTTTCCACGATAGCCGAAAATTGTTGCAGCATTTGTTGGAAACACAAACGGTCTCAGAGGCCCAAACTGATTCCATTATGTGATGGCAATCTCCTGTGAAAAGAGCAGAGTTAGCACTCCACTCACCCATAGGGACTCGTGTGTGTGTGTGTTTGTGTGTGAGGGTTTTAATGATGGTGTATGTTCTTTCAATCTGTGTGTGAGAAATTAATGAACATCAGAATACCGGTTTGATCCCAGCGAGGTCTCTGATGCAATTGAGACACAATTTGTTCCTCTTCAATAATTTAAAAACGCACACACGCGTACAAACACTCTTTGGGATGAAATGCATTTGTGAACCCACATTCGAGAAAGAGCAGCCAATTGGCCTAGATCAATTGTGGTGGGTATTGTGGTATTCACAACGTACTGTGACCATAGGTGTGCAAAAAACTGTTAGTCTCCCTCTGAGTGTTTTGCTGTTATACCCATGGAGCTGATCTCCAACATTTAGCTGTGCTATTAACAGTCCAGGCCATGATCACTTACCACCTGTGTGTGAAGGTGACAAGCTCCATGAACAAGAAAATCCAGCTACATGGTCCTATTACACACCTGATAGGGGGCCACACAAAAGCCTCTTTGTGCTTGAGAGAATGAAAACACGGCTAAACTAGATTATTAAAACACTAATACTACCCTGCAGGAAATTTTTATCATCTTCTCTGGTAAAATTGTCAAGACATTCTTAAAGGAATACTTCACCCAAAAATTTAAATTCTGTCATCATTCACTCACCCTCATGTTGTTTCAAACCAATATGAGTTTCTTTCTTCAGTTGAACACTAAAGAAGATATATTTTGAAGAATAAACAGCTATAAGCAACATTCTTCAAAATATATTTTGTGTCCAGCAAAAGAAAGAAACTCAGTCTTGGAATAATAAAGTAAATGATGACAGAATTTTCATTTTTGGGTAAACTATTCCTTTAAAACAATATATACTTATATTTACATATAAGTTATAAATATGTGTGTGTGTGTGTGTGTGTGTGTGTGTGTGTGTGTGTGTACTTGTTTACAGTACATTGTGGGGACCAAATGTCCCCACAAGGATAGGAAAACCTGAAATTTTTGACATTGTGGGGCCCAGCCTGTGGACCCCACGAGGGGAAAAAAATGATTAAAAATAGTAAATTATGTTTATCTGAAAGTGTAACAATGCAAACAGGTTTTCTGCAAGGGGTAGGTTTAGGGTTAGGGTTGGGTTAGGGAATAGAAAATATTGTTTGGTCAGTATAAAAGTAATAGAAGTCTATGGAAATTTTCAAAATTTTCACAAAAATTTTGTCCCCACAATTTTCAAAAAAAAAAAAAAAAACGTTTGTGTGTGTGTGTGTGTGTGTGTGTGTGTGTGTGTGTGTGTTTGTGTGTTTTTGTGACATATGAGGACACAAATTTGTATAATGACATGGGTATGACATAGGTATTACAAGGAGAAGGTGATTTATGAGGACATTTCCCCATGTTCCCATTTCAAAAGGCTTATAAATCATACAGAATTAGTTTTTTTGAGAAAGTAAAAATGCAAAAGGTTTCCTGTAAGGGTAGGTTTAGGTGTAGGGTTGGTGTAGGGCGATAGACAATACGGTTTGTAAAGTATAAAAACCATTACACCTATGGAATGTCCCCACAATTCACAAAAACAAACGTGTGTGTGTGTGTGTGTACAGAATAAATAATATCTCAGATTATATGTAATATTCTATTTTATCCTCCATAATTTAGCTTTAAATCAAATTTTTTTTTCCTTTTCCTATTAAGAATGTTTAGATATTTTTACTAATTATTCTTGCCTGACAAATAACAAGATTTATTTTTTTATCTGCATAATTTTTTTCTTTATTTACGTATAAACCTTGCTAACGTTTGTTAGATTTATTTTAAAAACATAATAATGTTAAAGATATATTAATCAAATTAATTACATATATTATACTTTATATTATTCTGTATAATTTGGCTTGAAGTTAATTTTGTTAATTTTCTCTTTTATTTAATTTTAAGAATGTTTGAATACTTTTACTACTTATTCCTGCCTGGAGATTACTGGCAGCAGCGATAGATGCTATTTACACTATAAAATAGCAGTATTTTCTTTGCAATATTAGATGCTATTTGTACTATTTAGTGCAAGTGGCAGATATTTGCACCTCAGTATTGTAGTAAATTATAAAACAGTATGCAGTAAAAACATATTGAGTGTAAATGATCATTTTTATTAAATTTATTAAATTGATGCCACCTCTTTTGGACAATAAAGCCCTCCCTACACCTACCCCTAACCCATAAATAAGTGTGAGGAACTTTATTTTCCACTTTTCGATTACTTCCTTTATTTTGTTGAAAATAAATGCCTTTCTGATCTGATACATGATGTGAAATGGGAGAAGAACGAGTTCGGCAAAAGGCGGATTCGAACTCGGGTCGATCGCGTCAAGTCTCTACTACGCGTTTTACTACCTACAGTACTGGAGCTATTGTCTAAAAGGCGTCTTTTGTAATATTGTCTAGCCCAACCACAAGTTGGTGGGCAGAGCTAGTGTAAATATGAAGGAGCAACACAATCCACTGGGACCAGAATAAATTAGAGACTTAAATGAGCTCTTTTAACTTAACCTATAAACACCCAAGAAACCAACCACATTAACCTAGCAACTGCAAATTAATGCACTAAAATCCAGTCAGAACACCTTAGTGACTGCAAAGAAACACCCTGACAACCACCCACGACACCCTAACACATTCACCAAAAAAAAAAATATAGTGTATACATCATATTTATTAATGCTTTGCCAACGTAAACCCTTTTTATCATGTCAATAAAGCTTCTTACATCTTAAGGGAACCGAAACGAAAGAGAGGATCAGTTTTCTATGAGATGACGAGAGAATGAGAGCGCAAATCAGATCATTTGATGCCTCTGGATCTGAGGAGATTAAAATACTCTCATTCATTGTAAATATTAAAATTTGATGTTCCACAGAGGATTTGACTGCTGGTTTCCACCCATCATCCATGCTGTGCCTATAAAAATGACATAGACTGAGGGAATGCGAACCGCTGCTCTATCATTTATTGTTACACAGCTGCACTAACCGTAATTCAGCATTACACAAGACGTTTACTGTAATTAACCATTACACAGCTGCGTTTCTCTAAAATACCATTCTTTTATGCTTTGTAGAGCAAGCGAGCAACCGCTTTCTTCTCCCCTGATCTGTGCACATTTTCACTGCATGGCTGTCAGGAATTGGTTCGGTAGTTTTTTGAAGCCACTTGCATTTTTCATCATCTCATGACGGACAGCAATTTTGTGAAAATCCATTTTGTTTCTTAAAGTACTTTGATCTGAATGGCTCTTTCAACAGGGATCAGATTGAAACTCAAACCTTTGTTATGGAAAAGCACTGGTGGACTGAGTTGTAACTTTCTTTGTGTGTGTATGTGTTGACAGAAAGCCCGACTGTCCCGAATGAGAATTTCCAAGAGTGGCAGCTCAAGCGCCTTCCCGCATAGCAAACGAAATGGGCTCAACCAATCACTGGAGCTAACGGTGAGAAACACACACACTCACACACATTGTTTCACAAATACAGACACACACACATTCATGCTCATTTTTTCCCATATTTTGTTTCTGTTTGACTTCTGGTGGCTTCTTTTTTATTTGCCATACATTATGCATAGTTTTCAACAAGAACTCCTGCAGACAGTGTTTTAGCACAGAGATAAAAAAGTCAGGCTGTTTTGCTTTAAAAGTGTTTAAAGCTAGAGATTCACATGGGGTGATCCAATTTTCAGCACTTAAGAGCGATTATGAGATTTTCGTGTTTGCATATTTGCACAAACATCAGCTCAATTAGCTCAATGACATCCTATTTATCAGGACAGAGTGATGAACTGATGTGAAAATGTCTTAATGTGTTGCTAAACACCCTCATTAGTGAGTAGGCTGTGAGCATATGTGTGTAAAAGGGAGATCTGGTCTTTATTACTGTGGTTGTTGTCTTATAAAATGCCTTCCTGGAAAAAGAAAGCAGCGATTCTCTGAATGCGTCTAATGCATTTGAGGAACGAGGAACATGCTGAGAGTGAACAGTGAGTACAGAGACAGATTGCAGGCCGCTCCAATGAGAGCTAACCAGTTTCACAGAACGTCCTCAGAGAGGTCCAGAGACTGAAGCAGAAGGGAACCTGACAAAACTGAGCTTCATTATGGAGTCTAAGAAGCCTCCAAACTGTTTTAACAGCGTGAAAATATGTGCTTAATAATGAATATTAATTCAAATAAATAAAATGTTTAGTACTGGATATAATTATTAAAAAACATAAACTCCCAAAACTTTTAAATGGTAACATATATTTTAATACTAAATACTACTTAATTTCTTTTTACATTTACATTTGGCAGATGCTTTTATCCAATTTATCCATCAACAAATGAGACTCCTGCAATAAAAACATGAATTAATGCAATTTATATTAGACTAATAATAGCCTATTGAGGCTGGATCAGAACAAGAAAACATTAAAAAATTTGAGAAAGGGCAATAAGTGATTAATTTTACACACATACATCAATAGACTCCAAATATATAAACAGTAAAAAAGTCAATATCAACAGAAAAAAGGATGGTTAAAAACACAGGCTCTTGTGGGTGAATCACACAAGAACACTCAGAATGGTGGAAAATGTGCTTAACTGTCATGAAAATAATGTCACAATGGAAAAATTTGTTACGGCCCTAAAAATAGGCTTCGTCTTCATGCAAAGTATTCTTACAATATGAAGTCCTTTGATTTTGGGGTTAATTTCAGGTTTCTTAATGTAATTCACCCAAGAGTGGTCTGACTTTGCATCAAACTGAAGAAGCTGCTTCTAGGTTAGCCCGTCTGAATAGCTCATAAATACCACACAGATCACATGCAAACATGCAGTCTTCTCAGAATAAGAGTACTCGAGGTATGTTACTGTAAGACGCCTAATTTTGCTCTCTCTTCATTTCTATCAATATCTTTCTTTTTCCATCTGTCTCTCTCTCCTCCCACATATCACTCACTGACTCACTCACTCATGTTATTTTGGTGCTCGCGTCGTGTTAAGATGTTGTGGAAATGGTGAAAACGTGGAGCAGTGTATGTGCGTTCAGCCTGAGGGCCCAGTGTGCGAGCACAAGCTCCCAGGCAAAAGCTCTACAATAAAAGAAACAGATATGTGGAGTTTTAGTAACTGTACCAATGGATTTGTGAAACAGAAAAGTGGAATCACTCTGATTCGCCCAATCCTCTGAGGCCCCTCGTCCTTCCTTACTCTCAAGCTTTGTTTATTTAAGTTATGGATGATATATTGTGCTGCTCTGTTATGGATGAAGTTCCTTCCAAAAGCAGTAAACCACTCTTCATGTCTCTCCCTCCCACTCTTACACAACAGCAGCTCCCCTATTACAAGATGAAACTTTCACCACAGGTACTGAGCCAAACAACACACACTCTGTCCCTCTCTCCACTTCATTATTCATGCATGAAATGTGGTGATTTCTTAAAAATTATGTGAATGTCTGTCTGTGTGTTTCTGCAGGGCTCCTTGGAGGAGGACCGACAACTGAAGAAGACCACATCTCTGCTGGAGAGTCAACATCACCATCTTCTGCACTGCCTGGAGAAGACCACGGTCAGTCAGAAGTAGTGGTGGCTGCTTTTGAAACACTGCTTCATGAAGCTTCGAATCAGTGGTTCAGAATGTGCCTCAAACTCGCCAAGTCACACGATTTCAACAAACAAGGCTTCATAATGTTGTTTTGACGCTTGGAAAAAGAACACAAATTTTACAGAACCTTCATATTTAATGGCATTTATCAATTATTCGTAGATTATATTAATAGATTACACTTTAATGGAAACATTTGCAATTGGTTTGTAAAATTTGCAATTATACAAATTTGGTCTGAGTTTTCATTCCATTTAACGTTACACTGTTTCTTTGCTGTGAATCATTTATGCTTCGAAACAACTGGTTCAATTGAATTGTTTCTCCCATCAATATTTAGCAGATTTCAATCTCTCTCAAGTTAGTTATATCTCAGATTACCACAAACTATTTGTATAATTTAACGAGCTTGTTGCGCAACAAGTTTCCAGCCACAAACAATGAATGCGAAACTGGGGCGTGACCACAAAAAAAAAAACAACCAATCGGAACAATTCACTGTTTGCTCTCACAGCGTAAAGCAAGCACATACCTTGTATTTTCATGACAGCCACGATGCTTTTTCAGATGCCATCGTTTTTTGCATTTCTTTGTGGAACTTGAGAGATTTGTCATGTGTAATCCAGTGTTTATCAACTCCCACAATCAATCACACCTCCTCCTATTTTGTTTTACACGAGTAGCGTTATTTAGGTCCAATTATATTCCGGTGTAGGGGCGAGGCTTTCTGTCGCGATGCCGCAGAAGTGAGGTCAAGTGGCTAAATAAATAAACAAATTAATTAATTAATTAATTAATAATAAACCTTTTCAAAAAAACAAACATTATCATTTTATGATAATCGAATAACAATAAATCCAAGCATCGTACATTGAAAAAGACAGACTATAGAAAATATTACAATAAAATTATTATTTTTAAAATTATAACAAATTAATTAGGGATTAAGTATTTTAGAGACTACTCCTTTTTTCAGTTGCTTTAAGGTTTGAAATAAAATTTCAACATTTTAAAGTCCGCATTAAATCAAAATTGACTTTATTTACTTTACTTGCGCACATTGCTAGTCTTGATGTGAACAATTAATCCGTGCAAGTTAATCTGCTGAAAAAAATTGTTTGTCTTGGAAATCTTTAAAGTGCCCTTATTATGGTTTATGAAATGTTAATATTTTGGTTTTGGGAGTCCCCAACAACAGGTTGACATGCATGCAAGGTCAAAAAACACTTGTCTTATAATATGCATTTATTTTTACCTTACTTGCTCAGCGACTCCCAAACGATTTGCTTAACGATTCATTTTTCCAAACCCCTCCTTCTCGTGACGGTAATATGCAGTGATTGGTCTGATTGGTCTTATTTTCATTTCATCATGCCTGTAACGCCTGATAAAGCAGCATTTGTGAGCAGTGCTGCTTTGTGTACAGCCGTTACCGTGGAAACCGCTATTTTTACAGCTCGAAAAGCAGCACCTAGTGGCAAAGAATGAATTTGCATTTTCATTCAGACCAACAAAGACCAACAAGTGGCCGGGCAATATGCTAATGTTTCATGTTGACCTCAACATGAAACGGCTTGGGATTCGTTTTAAAAACGACTCGTTGCGATGATTCAGAGTCGGCTCTTTCTTTTGAGAGACAATAACTTTACACACGGTGCACTTTCAGATTTAAAACTTTGCAGGATGTTTTCATTCATTTAGATCTGTGTTACACATTGCATGAAAGGTAATTTTCAAAAATCCATAATAGGGGCACTTTAATCAAAATCTGAACATTTACTTCTGCTCTGGAATGGCATTCCTTTTCTGATGACGTCAGTTTGACGGCTTGGGCGGAATATCCTTAAACACACCCCTCCAACCATTAGGTTGCTATGAGTGAGAGATAGTGAGGAGGGGCGCAAATATAAAACCACGCCCTCTATTCAATATTCTGTTTCAGCTGGAAATACGTCACTACACTGAAATAAAGTCGGTAGCAACTTCCGGTTCACGTGGACTTTAAATGCCACAATACCTGGAGCAACTTTAACAAATGTAAATTAATGTAAATGTTAAATTAAAACAATGTCAATTAAACTATTTATAAATATTATCAAAATATCTTTACACAAAACACAAACTTGATATTTAAAGGCAGGTATGACATAAAAATGTTGCTAGGTGTTGCTCTGTGCTTTATTGCATCATGTCTAAGACAATAGAAAAAAAAGTTTTAGTAATCTTTCATCAAAGTGTAATAATTTTCTCTTCCTCTGCAATTCCCTTCCTTAGCAATGACGTAATCAAGGCGTGGACATGAAAAAATATATTAACAAATATTATAGTAGTTTCACACTTTGCCAATTCAATCAAATCAAGTCCCACCCTACAGTAATAACCATTGAATATTCTCTTTAGAGATGCTTTTAATAATACATCCACAAACTCATCTTATGTAACATACAACTGACATAAAAATAAACTGATCTGAGTCTGATTTGTTCTCATTTGTTATACATTACTGAAGTAAAAATGCATCAATGTTGTTTCATATTCTTTTATATTTAAGTGTTTAACATGCATGTAAATTCTTTGAAGTAAAGGGAATAAGAGAAAAAGGCTTATGACAGTAAATAAAACATCAGAAACCAATAATCTTTGTGTTTCTGTGAACAGAATCATGAGTTTGTGGACGAGCGGCTGTATGAACAGGGGTACCTGCAGACAACACTACAGAACTTCCCATCGCGGAGTCCGTCTCTCTCCAGTGAAGAGGGCATCACTGGCACCTGCTGCTCTCGGAGAACCAAGAAGAACATGCAGCCTCTCAGTGCCACACACACACACTCACACACACACAACCTGCAGGAGCTCAGCGCGTTACACATCCAGTGTGGGGAACAGCAACCACTAAACACCAGGTTAGCACTCATTTTTCATGCACAACATTGTTCAAAGGGTTGGTGTTTATTAGAGCTAAAAGACTTCAACTTTTTTTATATTATCCACCTTATTATTAGTATTTTTTTTTTTTTTACATTAGATCAGTTGCAGCCATTTGTGATTCTAATGTGCAAGTCTTACGGTGTCATCAGCTTCCAGCTATTTTAGCTGTACAAAACCAGTTTGCTATGCTGCTTAATGTTACAAACTGGTATTTATCATATCATTTTAATGTATTATCATAATCATAAACACACAGGTTTATAGCACAAATAGTTTTACAAGAGTTATACTTATTCTCCATAGTGGCTAATAAACAAGTCTCACTCACTCACAGAAAATAGCTTACTTTTGCATTACAACATAAGGTGAATATAAAGGTCACATGACGTTATAAAAAAATAAATAATTAAATAACCATTTTTCTCCTTCTAAAATGCTTTTTAATGTATAATTTTAATTGCTTACCATTGTCACAGACCCAGACTTTAAATCTTAAACTATGTGACAATATAAATTTCTAAATATAAAAAACTGTGACAGTCTAAACAAAGTGTAAAATAAACATAAACCGTTTAAACATTATTATTAGGGTCTCATGGGGTCCCAAACATAAAATGTAAAGTCAATCTCAACAGAAGGTGAGGGTTAAAATGTATACAACTGCATATTTGATGCATTTCCAATCAAGCTCTAATTTCTGTCAAATAAGGCAAAATGTGTATTTTATGTTTATGATATATGAAATACTGCCTTTGAAATTAACAAATCTAAGGAATCTGCCATTTTATTAACATTTCAAAATGTATAATTTCCACCCACAGATATTTAAAAAAAAAAAAAAAATACATAAAATATACAGATGACATTTGTTGGTTTAGATACATGCATGTCCTCAAGGGACATTTAATAAACAGTTAGCAGCCAAATTAAATAAACAAGTGAGAGTATGAAAAGAGTTTTAAGACCTCTGTCTCTTTCTCTCTCTCTGTCTCAGTCGTTCCAGTCTCAATCTGATGTCGGATGAATCAGGGAGTCTGAACTGCAAGAGTAGTGGACTGGTTACCACGGCAATCATCAGTATCCCAACCCCTCCCTCAAACAACTCTCGAGCCAGTCCTGACGCTCCGCCCCCTCCCAACCCAGACGCTCCGCCTCTTCCAAACCCTGGCACCGATGTGGTGAAAATCTCTGCGCTGTAGGAGAAAACAGAACTCAGGAAGAGAAACTGATGAATAGCCTGCCCCCTAGTGGGAGAAGGAGTGCACTGACTCAGACTCTCTGAAAAGAAATAGATCAACAAAGATGTGTCTGTATAAATGAGAGAGACGGCGAAAGCAAAGCAGGATGACCATGAGTATTCGATCACTCTCCATCAGGACTGATATAGATGAGGGTGTCACTGCAGTGTCACTGTGCATAAAATATTTCTTCTTCTTCTTCCTCTTAGTTTTCTGTTGAGTCATAGCCTACTGTTTTTTTTTTTTATTATTATTATTTTGATTACAGATGGAGGCAAGAGCTCAAGCGTTTGTTTTCATCTGTGAGTCTTGTTTGTTTAATATCAGTCCTTTAAAGGGATACTCCACCCCAAAATGAAAATTTTGTCATTAATCACTTACCCCCATGTCGTTCCAAACCCGTAAAAGCTTTGTTCGTCTTCGGAACACAATTTAAGATATTTTGGATGCAAACCGGGAGGCTTGTGACTGTCCCATTGACTGCCAAGCAAATTTCACTGTCAGGGCACAGAAAAGTATAAAAAACATTGTCAAAATAGTCCATCTGCCATCAGTGGTTCAATCTGAATTTTATGAAGTGACGAGAATACTTTTTGTACGCAAAGAAAATAAAAATAACATTTATTCAACAATTCGTCTCCTCTCTGACTCTCTGTGTCAGCGTAGCGCCATTTTGGAGAGCATCCGATGGACGCAAAGTGCATACGCTATTCTCTGTCATCAGTAACACATGGATATGCGGTTTCCGTTCAAATCAAAGCGTAAATAAACGTACAATACGTATCCATGCGTTACTGATGACAGAGAATAGCGTACACACTTTGCGAAGACGAACAAAGCTTTTACGGGTTTAGAACGACATGGGGGTTAGTGATTAATGACAAAATTTTAATTTTGGGGTGGAGTATCCCTTTAATGTATTCCAACATTGCAAACAGCCTCTCAAAGCCTCGGCTTTCTTTATCCCAATTAAGTTGTATTTTGATCTAGAGTAATTCCTAAAGGATAAGAGAAAATCTGCTTTAGGTTTGAGGGAGACCGTATGAGTGTGACAGCATTTCTTAGACTGTGCTAAGTTTTTATTTTTGGAAATATGTGTGATTGGTCAGAATTAGGTCTAACTTGAATGTTTCTGCCCCGTGTGTGTATGTGTGTGTAAGAATTACTGAATCGTCCCTCAAACTCTCAGCCTCTCACACAGTTCGTGCCTCTCAGGGGGAGGAGAGTTTCCTTCTTCTTTAAGCCACTGTCTCTCCCTGAGTCCAAAACGTTGAGCCGACTTTGTAACGTTAGTTGTGACCTATCAGACATTACTATGTAATATAGAACCAAAAAAAAAAAAAAGAGAGAGAGAAAGAAACATGAAAGTGTTTTTTAAAACTCTGTGACTGACTACAAGCACAAGGCGTCGCTGAGATTTTGTGATTACAATGTGTATCAAGCCTTGGTTTAACTGTGAAAATTGTTGATAGAATATTTTGTAATATTTAGCCATTGTTTGGCGAAACCAGAGCAGCTGCCTACCCCGCCCCCTTTTTGTCCACCCTGCCCCTTTATGTCTGCCCTGCCCCTTTCCTCTGTCCACTGCTGGCCTGCTTCCTGTAGTTGTTCTGATCTAAGTGTTATTGTCATTATCGCTCAATGGGTATTTAAAAATGTGTCTAGTTTGCGTAAAACTACATGGGTAGGAAACTTTTGATGTTTGTGTTTTTCATTAACAGTGAATGTTTTTGTTAACTAGATTTCCAGTCATACGTTGCTGTTAGAGGAGAAACTGTCAACCGTACGAATCAATTAGAGATATTCTCCACCCCTTTTCTCTCCCTCCATTTCTGTCTTTGTCCTCAGTGCTGATCCTACACTTCTGGGGGCCCTACGCAAAACTGTGTTGGCGGGTGGGGGGGTTGGTTGAGTGGGGTATGAGTGGTTATGAACGAATGAATGAAACGCATTTGTCCGTGTTTCACTACGTCTCGAATCGCGCTCACGGAAAGCGCTTGAGAAACACTAGCCGGGTTTCCATCCAAAGTTGCGAATTTAACTTATGCGCAAAACCGGAATATCGCATAAAACATTTGCGAACAAGCACCGTTTCCATCCAACGAGTCAAAGAGAACAAAATCGTCACTTCCGGTTAACCTGCACTATAAATCATTAAGAGAATATAGGAGAATATAATAAATTTTAATATATAATAAATTATTTGTGCCTCAGAGCGAGCGAACGAAACACAATGAATGCGGTCATTGCTTTCGGAGGTGGATGCTGCTGTTTGGGAATGCAGTCGTGTAAGACATTTCTGGGAGGCAATTAGAGAAATACTTTGACGACAGACTTTGCTCGGGCATTTGAGAAAAACCATAACAACATTTCAGATGCTGTAGAATGACATCGGTCTGCTGGTTAGTCAGGTTTTGCCATCCCATAGCGCAAAGTCACATGACTTTTTTGATGCGCTTGGAGGAATTTATTCGCAAAATGCATTTCCATCTCCCATTATTCGCATCAACCCTTTTTCGCACAACTCAAAAACCACCTCAAGCGAACGTAAAAACTTTTTTGCGAATTAAGGGATTTTTATTCGAAATTTGGCATTTCCATCACTCATTTCTCATGCAATACTTCAAAATGTGCATTAAAATAGGGTGATGGAAACTTTAGTCTCGAGACTGTACGTTCATCACGTTACATGGTTTGACTGATTTTTACGTAAAAAGGGCGACAGTCCACCGCACAGAAATTATCATTCATGTTTTCATAACCGCTGGCCAAATTCAAAAACTAAATTAAAATTAAATAATCTTTGAGAGCAAGGGGGCCCCCTGGTGTTTCGGGGGGCCCTACGCAGCTTGCGTATTTTGCATATAGGGAGGATCGGCTCTGTTTGTCCTTATTTGTCAGCCATGTTCACAAGAACGGCATTGCCAACGAGAGAACTTGTGGTCATTAGTGGAAAGTCCCTGTTTCGTCTGTGTCATTTAAAATTCACTGCCAGCAATCAATCGCATGATCCCCTGAGCTCCACCTTTTGTACCATAACCCCCATCCCATGACCCTAAACCCCACCCATCTCCTTAAACCCCACTCACTTGTGCCTCTTACACCAGCATACATAGAAAGTACCCCCTCCCTCCCTCCCTCCCTCCCCTCAGGACGTTATTGCTCCAGGGCCAGAGTTTTAGTGTTCAGTGCAATGAAACACACTAGACCTCATATCAATATATTTAATCTTGTTTTGGCCCTTTTTAGATAGAATAAGCCATATTTTCCAGAAAGAAAAATACAATTAAATAATTGCATAACAGATACATAACCTATACTTGAACTTTAAAGCCGTAGTGGATGTCCAGTTACACAAACATGAGTTGGACATGACACCAGTATTACAGGGAAAAGCACATTGTGACATTTAGGAATATCAGGGTATCCGGCCCACACCGTTCTTACCGAAATGTTCTTTGATGTCCCATGTGTTCATATGATGATTATCATCCTGTTTGTTGTACATACAATCCATAGCAAATCTCTAATGGTCCGATTTTATGGTCCAAATGATGTTTGGTCCCTTTGTGGTTTATTGATTTTCATGTGTACATAATAGATGGGAAATATGGAAATGATCTAATGTTTAATTAATAGGAGGAGAAGATGTGGCCAATATATTCTAAATTTTAAGATGATAAATGTTGAGTATTGGATCACCTGTGGACATTGGCGAGCAGTAATGTGTTGGTTTTTCTTTTGCTTTGTCTTTACTTCCAGCCCAGCAGGGGACACTACAGAACCATCAATGTAATAGAAGTGACTCTAGAATCCTAACAGCTTTGTAATAATTCATTTGTGCAGTTCCTTCAGATGACAGAATTGGTTGTTTTGAATATATTACCAAGTGGAGATCTGTATGTGCGCATCTACATACATGTCGAGGGTCTTCTTTCTTCCTCTGTGTGTCTGTGCTTGTTTAACTCTTTAACTCTTTCGCTTCTGTTTTTTCTTTTTTCTTTTTGAGATAGTCATGTTGTTCTATTCAGCAGATTCCTGTTCACTGTCAGATGTTAAATATTATTTATGATCTTGTCTTGTGTCACAGTTGTGAATCGCCTGATAAATGAATTGTATCTGCCACAAATACATCTGCTGTTTATTCAGTTCCTTCGACAATGCTGAACCACAATCTAACAGCAGTTTAATGATGAAATCACAAACTCATGACAATATTCTGGAGATGAAATAAAGTATAGATATGACATCCAACAAATAGATAAATCAGGCGGGATGCACAAACAAGCTGCAGCTGGGCCTTTCAGACTCTATCATAAACTTGAATTTATCTGAGCATCAGATAAGCAACAGAAAATTTGCTTCTTAGACTTTATTCAACTGATATTTTCATCTGAATCTGTTTATATTCAGGCTACTTTATATGCTCACTAACATTTAGCAATGCAGTTTAAAATATAGTTTATCGATTCATAGCAGATTGATATTTGTTTACTTAAGATTTACATGATTGTGTTCTTAAAGTTATCAAGCCTTGTAAATCAGAAACCCTAAAAGGGATACTTCAGCCAAAAATGACAATTCTGTCATCATTTGCTCACCCTCATGTCATTCCAAAACTGTATGACTTTCCTTCTTCTGTGAAAAAGAAGATATTTTGAAGATTATGCTGGTAACCATACAATTTGGATTATCATAAACCTACTTTCTTCTAGGGGGAAAAAACAGCAGAGACATTGCTCTAAATATTTTATCCATGGGTGAGTTAAAGATGACAAAATTTTCATTTTCGGGTCAACTACATTTATAAGCTACGTTTCATTTATCTTGCCTTTAAGTAACACTTTATAATAAATACTGATAAAGCTGACAAAGTCATCGCAGATCATGTGGTGCTTAACATATCAGTAGTATGTAGGCTACATTCAATTAATATATTAGCATTACTGCACATCTCACTTTTTTGAATGAACATCTAATTAGCCCACCTATTTGCAGGCTATAGCCTATAAAAAACACAGAAATAAATTAATCACCTGTATCACGAAAAAAAAAAAAAGTTGCTTGAGTTGCTCCTGTCCATCAGTCATCTGTTTTTGATGAGTGTGTTGGGCAGGAGTTTGTGGAGTTGTGATGATGGAGCAGCGTGTAAATGAGCGGCTCCACTGCTGCAGGAACACACATCACAACCAGCACATGTGCGCAGCAGCCAGCGCTACAAAACACAGACCGATGGACACAGTGAATGAACAAGAAAATGTTCTCAGTTCTCTCTCTCTCACACACACACACACACACACAAAGGGATTTTTTTTTTTTTTTTTTTTAAAGAGAAAATATTACAGTGAACTCCAAAATGTGAAAAAGCTTACATTTTTAAAATGTTTTTTCCTAATGAAAATTATATTTTTAGAGTAAGAATTTCAGACAGAACCTGAAAATATTGGACAGTTCAACTTCTTTGAAATACTTATGTTTTCCCTAATTAAATAGTTTTATGGAAACTATATTATTCAACATAAGTCATGTCAAGTCACCTTTATTTAGAAATTTAAAATCAACCACTCACTCAAAATGTGGATAGATAGATAGATAGATAGATAGATAGATAGATAGATAGATAGATAGATAGATAGATAGATAGATAGATTATGAGCATATACAGTATAGGCTATAGGCCTATTGTTGTATCTCGGTCAAATATTGTCCCATCCTAACAATACATGTGTGTGTGTACTGGTATATATGGTTTACAAGGACACAAATGTGTATAATGACATGGGTATTACAACATAAACATGATTTATGAGGACACTTCCTGTGTCCCCGTAAAACAAAAGGCTTAAAAAACATACTAAACGGTGTTTTATGAAATTCAAAAATTGCCAGTAGTTTCCTGTAAGGGGTAGGTTTAGGTGTAGGGTTGGTGTAGGGCCATAGCACATACAGTTTGTACAGTATAAAAACCATTACGCCTATGGTGAGTCCCCGTAAACCACAAATTCATGTGTGTGTGCGTTTGTGTGTGAGACTCTGGACCACAAAACTTAGGGTCATAAGGGTCAATTTTTTTAAAATTAAGATTTATATATCATCTGAAAGTAATTATATAAATATAGTAATTATTTATGGGATAAAATAAAAAAACGATCATTTTGACCCATACAATGTATTGCTGGCTATTGCTACAAATATACCTGTGCAACTTATGACTGGTTTTGTGGTCCAGGGTAAATGAATGTGGACAATTTAACTTTTAGTAGTTATGAGCCGTATGATATAGTATTTATATAGTAATTATAGTAGTTATAACCGTTATGAGGTTTTATTTATTTTCTAAGTAAACAACTAGCAAAAAAGCAGACAAATAAATAAATAGGCCTAAGCAAATAAAAAAGTCACAAAAGTAGTTTTGTCATGAGATAATTAAGAAGTTCTCACTTGTTTCTGTCTGAAGTCCTCGCACATGTTGAGCACGAGGATGATAAACAGTGGAGCCCAGAACACAGTGGCTGTAAGGATGGTGTAGCCAAATCTCTTCGCCACGCGGCCCTCGAGCCTCTTCTTGCCCAGCACGCGGGCCGCTGGGGTCAGAAAACACACCGCACCAGCGATGCGCTGATTCCCTGCGTTTCTCAACAGATCTCCAACAGAGGATTTCTGCGGGAGCGCGGCTGCTGAAGACGCCTCACGGTCTAGGAAGCAACTAGGAAGGTGCTTTCCAAAGTAAGGTCTAAACTGAACACCTGTGTCAGTGATTTTGTTGGTATGCTGTCTCACAACAGAAAAGATGTGGAAATAGTGAATGATTATCAGTATCAGAGACAAACCCCAGACAGGAAACAGCACATACACACCAAAGGGGTCCGTGCGTGACCCTGGTGATTTCTGTAAATGCTGGCACATCACGTAACAGGAATTATCACACATAACCAGACAGAACTGTGATGAAAAGCCCACAAATCCAGATGAACAAAATCCATATTCCTATTTTCTCGGTCCTCTTCTTGAATGGAAAGGCGATGGCCAAGAATCTCTCCACACTTACAAGCACGAGTGTCAGAAACTGCACACAGCTGCACAGAGAGAAAGTGAACTGCTGAATGCAACACGGCAAATGTCCAGAGGTGTAAAATACTTGAGTACTTTTACTTGATTACTGTACTGAAGTATTATTTTTGGGGATTTTTACTTTATTCAAGTACAATTTAAACTGACTACTTGTACTTTTACTTGATTACATTTCTGAAGAAAAAACTGTACATTTTACTCCTTACAGTTTTATTTCATCTTGAAAAGTACATTACATTTTTATTGTGCATGCTGTGAGAACCAATGATCACTGTTTTCATGCATCAAGCACACACACAGTTCTACTTCAGTTATGACTTTCATCAGGTAAATGTATGGCTTCAAAAGTTCACCATCAAATCTGAGGAAGCATATTGAGGTAGCAAAGTTCAGTTTTCCCAAAAAAAGTTTATTCATTATTCTTTCTGTTTTGATAGAGCCATTAGCTGTGTAATATATCAGCTGAATGCACAAGATTGAGTGCAAATAAAATCAGTGATGAGAATTTAAATACAATTAATATTTTTGTGGGAATATTTTTTTTAATTAAATAAAAATCTCCAAAAGTGTTTAAATAAACATTGTATGTTAAATTAATTGTAATTCATGTTTAGTGATGTTCTTAGCAGGTAGTGGATAAGTTGTAGTTATAATATGTCATTATATTATACATTTAGTAGGAATTAGGACTGTCAATGATTTTTTTTTAAAATCTTAATAATTACATGATTTGCTCATTAATTAATCTAATTAGTCGCAAATAATTATTTATCAATATTTGCTGAGAAAAACCTCTAAATGCCCCAAATAAACAATTAAAAGATTAATTATCCTTTTACACAGTGAAGTTGCATAGACAACACAAAAAAAAAAAAAAAAAAAGGCCTTTCAAACCGTTATTTTTGTAATTCTATGTCTCTCCTCATTAATTCAACACATTCTTGTATTCTGAGATATTTCTGGGAGTGGGATAGTTCACCCAAAAATGAAAATTCTCTCATCAGTACTTCTACTTTTTTAATACTTGAGTACAATTTAAAGTTGTACTTTTTTACTTTTACTCAAGTATGTTTTTGGCCAGATACTTGTACTTTTAATTGAGTAAAATTTTCACTGAGTATCTGTACTTTCACTTGAGTAAAATTTTTGAGTACTTTTTACACCTCTGCAAATGTCCAACTGAATCTCTGATGATTAAAGACAATAAAAACACCAGTGAATCTAAACATCTGAAAAGAGCCGCAGCGGATAAATTTAGCAACATGTTGGATGTCTGCAAACTTCTGCTTCTGAAAACAGTGCAGAAAACCAGCAGGTTTCTTGAAGTTCCGAATAAAAACGTCAAACTAAGGAGAAATGAATTAAAGATCAGAAAGCGCGTGCTGCATGGTTCACTCGAGCAGGGGCGGACTTACCCATTAGGCAAAGGTAGGCGACTGCTTTGGGCCCCCAAAAGCCAAGGGCCCCCTAAAATGCTTTTCATATAGGCCTACGAGATGCGCATCATTAAGCGCGGACACGCGAACGGTTGCTGTTTACGGTGTTTATTACCACGACAACCGTCTGCGTGTCCGAGTTGAACGTGCTTCCTGTGTATCCTGCTTGTAGCAAATGAAAATATTAGGCATCTGAAGCTGACTGCCGCACGAGCGCGAGGTCTCGCTTTCCCAGCGCGCACACACCTCTCACTCTCTGCGTCTGCTCTGTTCAGCGAGCAGACGCAGAGAGTCGCATAAACCTGCGATGTCCTGCATGTTCATTACAGTTGCAGTTTGACTCTTCTGACCCCCACCCCATTTATTCCACCATCTCATCAGCAATAATTTCATATAAAGCAACAATTTGCACAAGAGCATGTGAGAGTAGGCTGTTATGAGACACGAGGGTCGAGTATTACTCACAAGGAGTTTGTTTTCGCAAAAATGGCCGGTTCACATTATTACGTTTATTACATGGCTACTTAGCGTAATAAAAAATACATAATTTAAAAAAAAATTCATTTGAGTTGAAATTATGTGAGAAGAAAAACCTTTTCAAAAACGCTGAACTAATCCTCATGCTGAAGACTGACAAATTACTCATCTGCTTACCAAATAAATAAATGAACATAAAAGACTAATTTGAGTTGACAAATATTTAATGCTTAAATTATTATATAAGTTTACAAGAGAGACCGCACGGAGACAGAACACGAACACAAATATATGTGTAAAAAAAAGAAAGGCCCAAGACCTTGGACATTTATTTAAACATTTGTTCATTATACATTTTTATTAATATATATATCATACTGTATATAATTAGCATTACAGAAATTATGGGCTTCTGTAGGCTAATTGACCAATCAGTATCAAGCATTCCAGACAGCCATGTAGCCTACTAATCATGGCTAAACAGCTCAAAAGTCCTTGTCTTTTCATGAACTGGTCTAGAAAGGTCACCTAGCCTTTATTCTTATTACTTAGTATTTTGCTTATGCTGGAGGTCTTCAGTTGATTTGGAGAGCACTGATTTATTTCTGCTAATCAGTGCTATTATCCAGCAGGATGTTCAGATTAGTGGGCGTGGTTTCTCTGATTGCGGCTAAAAACACTGAAGGTTTTAGGTGTGTTCGACTTGAAGCGGCGCTGTGCAGAATGATCGGTGTATGACATCAAAGTACCGCGAGAGCGATAAGAGAGCAGATGGATCGCTCTCGCGGTACTTTGATGTCATACACTGATCGTTCTGCGCAGCGCCGCTTCAAGTCGTACACAAAATGTTCATTACATTCTCATAATAATAGTTTCAGTTATTTTAATAAAACTGCAGTTAGCTGTAACAATATTTCAAATGATTGCACATAACATCTTAAGAATTATTTTTATTAGAGAACAACACATACACAGTGCAAATGAGAACATTACAAAGCTCAAAAGTCATATGCTTGGCAGCTTTCTTAGTGCTTCATCATTTCTTGTATGTAGACAGAATTCATATAAAACGCAGTCATCCAGTTGTAGGGTGAATGGTGATAATATGAATTGTAATATTCAACCCAGGCTCTGTATGAACTCCAATAATCCTGCCCAGCCACTTCCTCTTCCAGTTCATCAGTCTCTCTTTTTCTCCCCTTCTGTCCTGCCGAGGCAGCCTTCCTGCTGGATTTAGAGGCCGGCTGGTGTTTCTGGGGAAGGCTGTGGTGGTTAGCAGGATTCTGGCATTGACTAGGCCTTTGCTTGTTTCTGCTAGTCTGTTGTGATACTCTGGCTGAAGGTAAAGAGGATTCATTCAATTCTGAGACTCTTTTGTCTGGAAGAGCAGGTGTGTGATGTGAAGACCGAGCAGGGACAGAAGAGCTTGATTCACTCTCCACCTCGGACTCTGAAGAAGAATCATCAGATAACACAGAAAGAGTCTTCTGCTCAGAGGACAACTCTGAAACCTCCTGTGGTGGAGGAAGATCTTGATGGGAGTGCGATTCTTCTAGAGCATATGATTTATCAGCCTTATCATTATCATCCCCATCATCATCATGGCCGTTATGCAGTCCATTAACCGCATCTCGACTCCTGTTGAATCCGTCATATTGGCGAATGATTTCAACAGATCTTCCCGGACCTTCTGTTATGAAATTCTCATAATCTGCCACAGCCTCACTGAAAGTCATAGCTTTTTGTGCATGCAACTTAAAAGACGGTAGTGGAGGAATTCTGGGAAGGGTCTCACTCTGTTCTTTTTGAGTAAGAGTCGAGTCATGCTGGAGGTTTGTAGCAGACTGTATTGGTTTTTGCCTCCCAGGTTTGGGTGAGTGATTTTTAACCTTGGTTTCAGCTCCACTGCAGGATTTATCACCTGTTGTCCTTTCTGGGATGACCGTCGAGATGTGAGGCTCTCTGGAGGGTTTCAATGTCGGCTTTTCAGATTTAGCTCGTTTCTTCTTCTCTGGTTTGGGAATGTCAGGAATTTTATGAGTGGGTTTTGAAGGCGGTTCAATTATCACATCCCAGTCACAAGCCTCTTCCATGATCCCTCCAGGGATTGGATCTGTAACACAAGGTAAGGAAACATGCTTAACAGCCTCCATGCCAAGTTAAAGGAACATTTCAGGTTCAATGAACTACTTTATTCATTTTTACAGCCATTTTAGGGTTCACAGTATTGTGTTGCCATGGCAACAAAGTTAACTTCAGAGGAAAACTCCCCTCAAGTCCAGGATATACTACTTTTTCTGGATGTCTGGGGACATTCCTGATGACGAACATGAAATCACAAGGACAGTGCGCAGACTGTCGCAGAACACAGCCAAAGTATACTTTGGGACATGATGCAAAAACAAATATTTGTATTTTCCCGCCAACATATTGAGTTCATCTGAGAAACTTCATCGGAGAAGCATTCTCTCAAAAGTTCTGCATTCGCTTGCAAAAGCTAAGAAACAGTTTTTCCTCCCACCTCATATTATTTCAATCAAAAAGGTTTTGTGTGGGAACAAAGGTTCACACTTTTTATATATATATATATATATATAAAAATTTGTATATATTTATATACATTTAATTTTCTTAAAGGGGTCATTGTAGTGTTGTCACGGTACCAAAATTTCTGTATTTGGTACCAACACCAGTGAAAATCCACGGTTCTCGGTACCAATTTCAGTACCAAAGCAAAACACAAAAACATGCTATTTAAAAAACACATTTTTATTAATAAAGTTAAACAAAAATAAACTGTGCAAAAATCAACGCCATTCTTTATGCTTATTTAAAATTATTTCAAGTTTTTCCACAATAAAAGTATGAAAAAAAAAAAAAAGTTAATAAGTTTCACCCAAAAGTTGTCATATTTCTGCTGCCGCTGAAAAACAACTGTAAACTGTTTTTTGTTTTAGGGTTTGCTGGTGTGTTTCATGATCTTCCTCAGCCTGCAGCTGTAAGAGGAAAATATAATATACTTAAGTAAAGCAATGGGCTGAGTCTGACCAAATGCAACATTAGATCATTGACTCCAGCTAAAATATAACATTTCAGTAAAGAACAAATCTCAGCTTTTATAATAAATTTATCATAAGATCACATATATTTTAAGACAAGTGTATATCAAATAGATGGAAACTGTAGTATTAAAAACACTTTAAAATAAGATTCCATTTGTTAGATAACATGATCTATCAATATCAATAAACAATAGTTATATAGCAATTATTCTTCTTAGGGTTAATTTCAAAATTTACTAATACATAAAATCAAAAGTTCAATCTATTAAAATTATTTAATGCACAATTAACAAACATGAATGATCAAGTGTGTGTATTAAATAACATTTACAAACATTAATGTTGTAAAAATACATTGTTCACTCACTGTAAGTTGATGTTAGATAATAACATGAAGTCATGTTAATGAATGGTATTATTGTAAAGTCTATACAGGAGATAAAATTTGACTGTACTTTCATTTAATCCAAACTGTATGTGTACATATTTAATTTTAAAGGGCTTTTAAAACCTGCTAGTTATCCAGCCAAGAATAACAACTATATAATTAGCTAAAAAAAAAAAAAAGCCCAGAACTGCTTTTCAGATGGACTGATATGACATAAACAATGTTAACCATTTGTACATTCTCTAACACGCATATTTTAGATTCACAATTCATTTAAAAGCCTCTGGTGTGTAAAAATAGTAAATACCATCATTTTTTAACCCTAATAAAAGTTATAGGTGCATTAAATAGTTAATAAAGAAACTTCATTCTAATGTTCATTATATTACCGTTAGCCACGCTTATGCTAACAATTAACTCCACTAATAATGGCAATGTTTATTTCAATCCGACAGTCAAATTAAAATATGGAATAATATTCAGAAAAGAAGATCTAAATATTAAATTGAAACTTACCTGCTTGAACTCTTTCATTTGATCCGGGTGTCGGTCTTTAAAGTGTTTTGTTAGTCTGATGTGTTTCCTCCTTTTGATGTTGCCACATCTCAGTGTTTTTATGAAGAGAGCGCATCTGCGCACCTTTCGGATAGCGCAGCAAGAACCGGGTTGACCGGGTACTCGGTATCACCGGTACTTAAAAAAACCTGGTACCGTGACGTTTTCATTTTTTTAGTACCAACTTGGTACCGAAGTACCGGGTGTATTGACAACACTAGGCCATTGGATGCAAAATTCACTTTTACATGTTGTTTGAACTGAAATGTGTGTTGGCAGTATGTGTACACAACCACCCTATCATGATAAAAATCCACCCAGTTTTTTTTTTTTTAAATCCCCATAAATAATAACCCCTTTCTCAGATCAAGGCCTTCAAAGATTCTTGGCTGTGTGACGTCACACTGGCCAAGGCCCCTCCCACAATTGTTGACTGACACTGACATTTTAGCACAGACCCGCCCTGAGTGAGCTGCCAACAGTCCGCCTTTGTTTCACCACCAGAGCAGATGTAGACAAGAATATATCCTTAGCGATTAAGGTGTTTTGTTGTTGGATGTAATAATGAACACAGCAGTCGTCATTTACTCCAGACATCTGAGCCACTGAAGACGCAGTGGATTACTTTTTTTTAAGGGAATGCACCCCCGATCTACCTAAATGCATCTATGTTTGCGCAAATCATTCGTGTTCCAGCTTCACCTACAGAAAAAGTGAGTATAGTTTTTTTTAATGAATCTTTGCAAACCGCCTTTCCTAATAATACGCTAGTTAGCAAGTTCTGCGACAAATGTGGCTTAAGTTAACAGTCTAGAGAACTGCTCGTCTAGAGAGGGGCGGGGTGAGCAGAGCTCATTAGCATTTAAAGGGACATGTGAAGGTAAAAAGGGTGTTGTTTTACACTACCATTGAGAAATGATTGTAACCAAAGTATGTTATAGACTTCTCTTTATGACCCTAAAGAATCATATCACTAGGCATCCGATGACCCTTTTAATTTATATTTGTATTATATTTTAGTGGCTTTACAGACTGGCCCTACTCACTTCCATTGTGAGTGCATCACTGTTTCCTAAATTTTTGCTTTTATTTTTTCATCATTAAAATGCTGTCAACTGAGTTTAACTGGCATAGAACCAAGAATATTCTTTGACTTTCAGAAGTACCTGGTAAATGAGTGAGATTCAGAGAACATTTCTGAGCGATGGCCATCATTTTGTTCTCCTCCTCTCCATGGCAACAGTAGGTCACAGCAACCCCCAGAGTGCCTGAAACACAACAGACAGAGGTCACAGTTAGAGGAACGACACTGCTGATCGTATCCATTTCTAGAATTCTAATGAGAATGAAGATTAAATTCATCCACAACAACATCACGCTCAGGTTCCAATTATGAATTCTGATTTTGGAGTGCTGTGGTCATTAAAAAGCTCTTGATGAGTTTGTGTTTAGCAGCTAATTATGAAACTGATTGCTGTAGTTGCCCTTTCAGACTCTGACCCGTCTCAGAGCAGATGATCTCTGATTAAGCACTCATGTAAATGCCCAAGACACACATTAATTAAAACCACAGAGTAGAGGCTTCACATATATTGGTGCTTAATTGTTTTATAATTGGACACACCAAATCGTCCAGCACGACCAATACGGTGCATGTAGGTCTCCCAGTCCTGAGGAATATCCAGATTAATCACCAAGTTCACCTTCTCAGCATCAATACCACGTGAGGTCTGTGGAAGAGAGAGATTTACAAATTAAATGTTGTTTGGGTATTAAACGTTGGGTATATTCCAGTGTAGGTGTCATAATAGGTTGAGCCTCACCAGATCAGTAGATATTAAAACTCGACACTGATACTGTTTGAGCTTCCACATCGCCTCTAACCTCTGATCCTGACTTAAACCACCTACATACAAAACACACATCAAGGAGTTTTAACATAATAACCATTAATAATGGCTTTCATACTCATCAAATGTAAAAACTGTAACTTGAATGCTATGTAAGTCGCTTTGGATAAAAGCGTCTGCTAAATGCATAAATGTAAATGTAAATGTCATACATTTTGGGTTTTCATTTATATGCCCACGTTCTAAGTTATATCATTCTTATCCAAAACCTAGTGAGCTGCATTGTAAAGCCCCGTTCACACCAAGAACGATAACTATAAAGATAACGATATTAGCGTCCACACCAGCAAACGATATAGTCTATTTATTCTAAGCGCACGCGCGCCTGCTGCTTTAAATTCTTAAGCTCGTTATAGCAGGATGGATTCTGATTGGCTGTCAATGTTTGTTTCGTTCATCAGCTGGAAAAAATCATTCTGAAAGTGATTCCAACGATATCGTTTCTCTGTGCCTTTATCATTATGAACGATAACGATACGATACAAATATTGACAGCCAATCAGAATCGATCCTGCTATTTAACGAGCTCAAGAATTTAAAGCGGCAGATGAGTGTGCGCTTAGAATAAACGGACGATATCGCTCACTGGTGTGGATGCTAATATCGTTATCTTTATAGTTATCATTCTTGGTGTGAACGGGGCTTAAGGCATTATGCACACACTCAGTATCAAAAGGTAGGCAATCTAATCATGAAATATATCTTCCATGATAAGATGCCTTCTTTCATGTAAAGTCAAGCGGCATTGCATATATCCTTCATGGAGAAGGCCGCTCTAGACTGCAATGCAAGGAGTTGTGAAATGTTATTATAAATTTATAAATCTTATTTTCATTAAATTCTAAAAAGTTTTTTTTTCCTCTAAAATTTTAATGGCACTTAAGTTAAAAGTTTTTAACTTTCTAAAAACATATCTTGAGACCTTGCAGGTTTTTTTTTTTTTTTGTCTATATGTTCTGTGTGAATGACCCTTATGTAATCTATTATTACTTTGTTGTAGTATTTTTTTATTTTTTTAGATTTTAAGGACAGAATTTTAATAAAAACATTAAATTCTTTTGTAATCTTATTTTTAAAGAAAATATTTTTAAAAATAAAAAAAATAAAAAAAATTCTAGAGACCTTTTATGAACTTATATAATTCAAATCAATTACAACCATACATGTAATACTCCGTTCACCTGAGATCAAACCGCTGACATTTTAAAGTTTCAAAAGTATGATGCAACAAAGCACTAATTATTTGTAAAAGTTTCTGAGTGACATAAAGCAATGTTTTTAATCATTACAAATCATTTACTTACCATTTGAAACCTGCCGTAAAGTAAAAGTCTGTTCAATATAAAGCAAGGCCATTCACTAAGTTTTAAAAGAGACCCCAAGGTGAAGCTCACCTGAGATGCAGACCGCAGGCAAACCTTTAGAAGAGAGGATATCGGCCAGGTGCTGAGCTCTGCAGAACAACAGCTCAACTCAGTCTTTCATTACTTTCAATAAAGATCACAATTCTTTTGTTAATAAAAGACTTTGAATAACAATGACCGGTGCTGTAACAGTATATGTAACATCTTATTGCACACATCAGCATGTTTTCAGAGTAATGGAAGTAATTGAAAGGTGTGTCAGCTCTTGCCTTGTATGGAGGTTTGAGAATACCAGCGCTTGGTTAAACGGGATTTTGCTGAAGAGTTCAAGGAGACTCTTAACCTTCTCCTCAAAGACTTTATGAGGTAATGAATGAGACGGCACAATTTTATAGTATTGCTTCAGCCCTGGAGGAGAGAATATATCATTTCAATTCAGATTTGAAAGGGTATTCACATAGAAGAAATACATCAACGAATCAGACAGGACTGCAGACTGACCAAGAAGTCCAGGGTCTGTTGGGTTCAGTCGCACAAACGTCGGCTCTCTCATGTATCTTGACAGATATTGTGCTAAAGATTCTGGGTAGGTGGCAGAGAGGGCCAACATTTGTTTGTTTGCTGGTAAAGAAGAGAAGATCCAGCTAAGACAGACAGAGAGAAGTTAACTCAAACCTGCTGAATTACAATACAGAACAGTCTCTTAATCAAAACCACAAATTCAGCTCTTACTTGATCTGCTCCTGAAAGCTGCTGCTGCTGTCCTCCTCCAGCAGCTTATCAGCCTCATCCAAAACAAACAAGCGAATGGAGGATGTAGTCAGGATTCCCATCTCAATTAGCTGCTTAATACGACCTATAAATACAACAAAACTTCATCAACAATGCCTAACAAAACAAAAACGAATATACAATAATACTATTATATATACACTATTATAATACAATAAAAACACTATTCCAGACAATTTCCTAATTAGATGAGCCAAATCTCTCACTTTGCCTAATTATTTCATAAAGGACATATTTTAACAGCATATAACAAAAATTTAAAAACAAGCATTTTTTGGTAAAATACTTTATATGCTCAAAGTCATGATGAAATGGAAGTAGCAACAGATATTTTCGGTAACACTTTCTATGAAGCCCGTATTTATAATACATTATAAAGGTATTCTTAAGGCATTATAATAAATGCATAATGTATTATAAATAAGTTTATAATATGTTGTATCATCTCATGAATATTCATAATAACAGTTTTAATGTATTATAATAGTTACTTAATTGTGGTTATAGCTTTTAAGAGTATGATGATTTATTATAACACACAATGAACACGATCCATCCGCTTAAGTTACAATGGATTATATTTCTCATAGTTATAATGTATTATAAGTCTCATATCTTGCCATGTTACTTATGTTACTTTACCTAAAGCAGACAAAGACCACTTATAAGTAATAAGAATAACAATAATATTTTTTTTTTCTCTCGAACAGCCATAAGATCAGATATCAGATCAGATGAATGTGTAATATGACACATTTGCTTTGAACATTTTTTTTTATAATATCAGTTTTGATTATTTTGATGGCACCCTTTAGACAGCTGTTGATAAGTAACTCTGCAACTACATGTCAACTAGCAGTTATGAGAGTATTAGTAGTGTGTCTGCTGAATATACTGTATGCTAAAACTTTATTTTGATGGTTCCTCAACAGACAAACTGAGTATAGGATACTTTGCAAGTATATGAACATTCTACCTACCCTACCTAAGTCTACTAATACAATTAGTTTTATTTTTATATATATATATATATATATATATATATATATATATAAATAAACATTGCACTCAAGAGATGTAGTAAGGTACTGTGCAGATCTTAAACAATGTCAAGCTATGATATAGCCCATTATATATGAAGTAGATTTAATATGGTGTTCATTGTGTGTTATAAATAATCATACTCTTAAAAGTTATAACCACAAATACGTAAGTGTGTATTATAATTGTTATGATTATTCATGAGATTTTATAACAAATTATAAGTTTTTTTTATAATGCATTATGCATTCATTATAATGCCTTAAGAATACCATTATAATCTATTATAAATACGGGCTTCATAGAAAGTGTTACCGTATTTTCTTCCATCTACTGATGTATGTCCAAATGAACCAAAATATTAAAAAAAGCAAAGAATTAAGAAAAATTAGGGCAGAACTTGGTTCAATCCATCAGTGTTGACTAGATGGTGGCAGATCTGAATGTAAGCTTGCAGTTGATCATAATAAAGACGAGGAGTTTAAGCAGACTAAATGATTAGAAAGTCCAGCTTATATCACCAGACAGAAGTCTGTCATTTTTACTGGAAGACTGAATCAAGACATTTTGATTAAAAAGGTCCAAAAGAAAGAAGCATACATGAATGAATTGTTCACAATCAATAACATGCATTTGGAAAATAGACAGGGTTGAATTTGAACTTCATGTCAACTTTCAGATGTCATAAAAGCCTACTGATAAGATGATTTTCCTAAAAAAGTGTGAACACTGTGACTATCAAAATTTGCTGTTTATTTGAGCAGTCGGACCAGAGCAAATTAGCAACCAATTGTTCAGTTTGGGGTGGGACTATCTAACAGACCGACCAATGGCAGAGTGGAGGAGTGTTCAGTGAAAAAAGTTAATAGTTGTGTTCGACTTGAAGCGGCGCTGTGCAGAACGATCGAGCGATTCGAAAGCATAAGGATCCATCTGCTCTCTTATCACACTCGCGGTGCTTTGATGTCATACACTGATCGTTCTGCGCAGCGCCGCTTCAAGTCGTCAACACACCTATTATATCATCACTTCCAATTGGTGATGTTAAAGGCTCAAAAACACACATCAACTTAAAAATGTAGTAATAAGGCCAGAAGATTATCAAGCCTACACATGAAGACAGACATCTAACCATGCAATGTTAGCAAATCTAAACTAAGTTACAGTTATAAATGTAATCCGTCTATCATATTTCATCTAGCTCATACCTGGTGAACCAATGGCAATGTGGCATTTCTTCAGATGAAGTTTGTCTTGACTGACAGGTCGGCCACCGATGAACACATGGCACTCCAAGCCCTCCATAGCACTGCCTATTGCCAAAACAACAGCATGAATCTGCACCGCTATCTCCCGAGTGGGGGCCAAAACCAGCACCTGAAGGGACAAGAGAAGGGCACGTTATTGTCAAACAGGCACACACTCGTGTTTTGGGTGCGTATATTTAACATCAAAAGATAGATGAGTCTCAAACGTTCATAGCTCCTTAATTCCGTTTTACAATTATTACAGAATATGACATTATTAAGTAAAACATTCCGTTACACATTGGAAAAAGTAGTACCTGTGTGGTTGTGTTTTCCAATATAAGAGAGTCTAAAGCGATGGTGGTGAACACACAGGTTTTTCCTGTGCCAGACTTGGCTTGAACTATAAGATCTGGACAGAAGAAAACGTCAATAAACATTATTTCCATGAAATACAGGCAGCTTTTCATCGATGCACTATATTTTTGAATGTCACAGTACACTCCTGTCAGTAAAGAGCAGTCAGTTTTAGTATGTAATTAATGTCAAGAATGTGAGTTCAGGCTTGTTTTGGTCCTGTTTTCGGGTCTCGTACCCAGTCCACATCTTCCCAGCGGGATTGCCTTCAGCTGGATGGGGGACGGTCTCTGAAAGCCAGAGGCAGATAAACCCTCAAGCACAGGGTTTGAGAGGAGTAACGAGCTGAACTCGACACCCCCATTAATCAGAACATCTTCTGTCCGGGTTCTGGATTGTAACTCGTGCGCTGCTTTCATGGATGCCGCCATATTGTTTTGCGACTAGTTCTTCGACGCTGAATAAATGAGTCGCGCGGTGAATCACGTCGCCCTCTTGCGCACAGAAACAGAAACCCCGCTTAAAATATCAGTAACATCCTGCAGACGGCGACAAACACACTTGGTTGGTATAAGCAAGCGATGAAGTTTAAATAGAAACTGCAAACATGTAGACATTAAATAGACTTCAGTAGGGTTGAAATTAAAGCAAACTTTGAAAGTTTGTTCCAGACGATTTAACATTTCCTGCTTTTTGAGGACATAAAGGCCCCGGAATTCAATTCTATATTATTATTTCAGTTCTATTATATTTTTAAGTCTGTAAATGGACTAAGGCTCTTCCCCCTCTAATGTCCAATCCGAGTGAATCTTAAAATCTGAGTTAAAGCTGTAGCTCTGTTGTTATGCATGAAGCCTCCATTCATTATGAGCTGACCACTGGTGTGAAAGCGTGACCCGTTTTGTTGACCAGCCTTTAGTTAATCCTATTCAGAAACTTCCCCCTCAAATCAACGTGAAGCTACCTGACACCACATATGTGCTGGGCTGTAATATCATCTGAATATGTGATCAGCAGTGTATCAGAGGCGAGAGAGGTTAAAGGAACTAGGTTTTTAATGAATCAACCTGCGTTTAATTAATACAATATTTTAATTTTGTAATTCAGCAGTTATGGGGGAAGACCAATCGGATCTCGGTGATATGGACAGAAGCCTTCGGCGTCTAAAACATGAACTGGTGAGATTTTCCTGCTCTTTTTTTTTCTCTCTTTTCATCTACATTTACAGGACAGGTGTGTTTTTATTACAAGAATCTGCTCAGATATGTACAGGTAATAATTAGTATGATTCTGCATTATAATGTTTCCATAAACAATTTTAAGCGTCTTTCTCTGCGAAGTGTGTTGATGTTTATCCAGCTGTTGTCTGGAGAAAAGGCGCAATCTGATTGGCAGCGGTTTTTTGAAAAGGAGGCCGCTGATTGGCCGGTACTCGCTCTTCTGTAATGTTTTAAAATTTAAGTGCAGCTTGTGATCAGATTAAAAAAACATTTACTGATCTATAAGAGAACATTAAAATTGATAAATTTGGGACCAAAAATTATTCAGACACCTTGACTTGACCATGTTTTGCTTAAGTGTTTATCTTTAATTGCTAATGTGACCTTTTCACACCACAGACTGAACAAAATTAAGCATTGCTTGGTAATTGGTTGCCCTAAATTTATATTATATACAAGTTATATTATCTAATTGTGTACTTAAATTTAACAGCTGACAGCTATTCAACCTAATTCATTACATACCTTTCTATCAAAGTTATCTGACATTATCAAGATGAATTTATTTTGACAGTCATATTGTAATTCCGTTTTCTAAACAAAAAAAAAAAAAGTCTGGTAATGTGAGAAATGTTGAAGGTGTCTGAATAAATTTTGGTTTGGCTATACAGAACAGTGAACACATCTGCAATAAACCCTTATGACAGAAAAATGTTTCTTTCTTTCTTTATATTTAAATAACCTTTATTTGTATGGTTGAATATGAAAATGAATGAGCGAGAGAAAATAGGTGCTGCCAAATGAGGAAACAGGGCGACAAGGATGTTACTCACAACATCAATCACCTATTGGTGTCTGATTAATACTGCTGTCCGTCTGGGCACATCCCACCGGAAACTGACATGGGAGAAGTCAGTGGCATCACAAAATGAGAAATAGGACCTAAGGCTGAATCTGATGAAACAGTGAACACGGAACATGCCATAACTAGCAAACAGGGCAAGTTATATAAGCTAATTTATATAGTGATTAGTTGTAATAATTTGCCTCTTTAAACTTTAAAAACTGAATTCTCATTGTAAAAGTGACTTTTATGATGACATTATTGCTTTACTGCCTACATAAGCAGCCAATATAACATCCTTTTGAATATCCAATTCAGACTGAATGGAATTCAGGTCAAATACAAGTTAAGCTCTACGTTTCCCTACACCTGCGTTTATGACCAACCCAGTAAAATACATGCCTCTGCTGTTCGCCCATGACTCACAGTCTAGTCATTTCCCTCACATGCCCATGAGCTCCTACATCTCCCATCATGCCTTGAGACACAATACTACTGTAGAAAAGCATCAGTGGTGTGCTGCTGTGCTCAGACTGGCTGGTGATCGATCACACTTGTAAGGGAGAGAAGGAACAGAAAACAGGGAGTGAGACGAGAGAAGGAAAGACAGGGAAACTGCAGGGTGAAAGAAGGTAAGATGACTGGTTTTATTCAGTAATAGAAGAAAAAGGGCATTTTTGTAGTGTATAGAGATGGAATTTGCTTGAATGTATTCAATTTAATAAATACAACTAAGCAAATACTCCATACAGTATGGGATATCAAAAATTGATATAAACATTTTGGCTCATAACTATGTATAAAGACATGCATTATGTTTTTCTGTCTAGGCCATGTTAACATTTTTTTTAAAAAACTATGTTGTAATAACCTATTTTACATTTGTAGGTATGCTTACAACTTTATATATTCATAAGTCAAAAAAAAATTCCATTAATAAACATGCAATAAAACATGATCCCTAATAATTCTAATATGCTGGTTTGATGCTCATTAAACATTTTTTATTATTTTTTTTAAATGTTTAAAATGGTTGTGCTGCTCAATGTGTAAACCGTGAGGATTCTTTGGTAAACAGAGAGCTCAAAATATGGAATTTTTATACTAACATTAAAGTCTAGATTGTCACTTTTGATCAACGTAATGTGTCCTTGCTTAATAAAAGTAGTTTTGTTTTGTTTTTTATCTCATTGACCTCAGTTTTTAACAGTAGTTTCAAAGCAAAGAAAATCATGCCTTAATCCTCCTAGTAAGCAATTCACTGGAAGATGTGACAAGGACAAAAACATCTGCATTCTCTTCAGCAGATGCTGAGTCAGGTATCTGTGATGAAACACTGGGCTGAAAATGCAGACTGTTTGGTGTAATATTGATTTTTGATAATTAGTGTGAAGTGAGTGTGAGATAAGCGTTACTCATCAGTCACAACAGATTTCACTGATAGTAGCTTCATTATGTCATAGTAATTGCTCTCTTGCCTTTCCCATTATAGGATTCTTTGTGGCAGTCCAATGAAGGTCTCCAAGCTCAGATGAATTCTGTGATCGGTGCTCTCCAGGAGCTCAAACTCTTGCAGGTCCAGACTGCACTGGAGGAGCTGGAGTTCTCCAGCAAAACGAGCCAGGCCTCTTCACACACTCCCACAATGCTCGATCAGATAAACTACAGTTCAAGAATAACCCAACTGAACCGAACACAGAATCCAGAAGAAATTCTTTTACAAGAATGTTTCAAGACTGAGCTTACCAAGGAACCATCTTTGTTCCTCACTAGCTCTCCAGCAGAGAACCGCCATACTCCCAGGGTACCCGAACCCAGGAGGGTTTACGGAGGAAGTCTGAGCACTTCTTCCTCTTTTTCCTCTCAGGAAGACACAACCGACAACAATTTCTCCTCATACGATATTGATGACTCCACCGATTGGACAGCCTCATTGATGAACCACAGTAGAAACAGACAGCCATTGGTATTGGGCGACAATGTTTTTGCTGATTTGGTTGGGAACTGGCTGGACCTGCCTGATGTTGGAGGCCAGACAGCAGGTGAGGAGCGGAATGACTCGAGTCTTAAAGATGCACTTTCAGAGTCATCATCTAGCAGTCACTCTCAAGATCTCTCTAGGAAACTCTCACTAACAGCTAGCATCTTCAATCGGGTCCTACGCCGCGTTCGGCCACGGCACCACCAGGAAAGCAAAGAAATGGATGTCTGTAAACAACCAAAGATCACATGCAGAAAGCAAAAATCAGATGTCAGCAAGCCATTCTGGGTGAGAACAAGAGGAAAGAAGAAGAAAACCACACCCACCCAACAAGAGGGCGTGGCTTATCAGGGCTCAGAGGGTTTGATAGACAGAGGATGGGTGGAGATTGTAGAGAAGCATCCATCTGTGTTTGATTACAGCTCAGCTGTGTGGGTCTGATATAATTCTACATGGAAGAGACTGTTACAAATATTGTTAGCAATTGCTAGACAAAATTAGTGGACTTTATGATCAAAATTGTTGTAATATAAATTGTCAAAACACATGATGCTGCCCTTAAGAACACCTAGTCGGCCATTTGTTATTGCAGCCTTTCATATTCAAGTCGAAAAAATAATATGGAAGTAGTCAACAAAAGAATTATACTGTGAACTACAAACACAGATAGCTAAATCTGAATTCAGAATGTTGAAAAACATTAATTTCCATCACTTCATGGTATCACAACTAAATGTGAAACAAACCGCAAAAGTTAAGCGATAAACGCCATTCACTACAGATTGCGATGTTGAGGTAATATTGTCTTTCTTCCTCAAGTGAGAGGAGTAGCACTCCAGAAGCTATTGATTCCAAAGATATGTTAGGTGAACATTTCTGGAATGCATTTGTATGTTTTTTGTTGTTGTTTTGTTTTGTTTTGTTTAAGATGTGAGCATGGCAGAGTGAAGAAAACAGGAAAAAATATTAATACAGTCATATTGTATTGCCCTACTGTGTTTCTGTGAGGTCCCTTGAGAGCCTAATGCTGTTTCTGCTGATGTTTGTATATCCATCTGTTTAGGTTTAGGCCTAACTGTCAATCATTCTACGAAAAAGTCCTGACTGGTGCTTTTTCATAAATGTCTTACTCATGTCTTAGCTTTGTAAGCATAAACCTGCTTTGTATTGGACAGAAAAATTATGCAATGATGCTAAACTGCTATGCAAAAAATGAAAACTGAGCAAATGCAAATACATGCCTTTTTTATCAGCACCTTCATGTTATCTGTAATAGATAAAAATATATGGCTGTGGGTCCTGCAATAGTCTCTATACCTGTTTTCAGAGCTATTTAATGATGTTGCGTGGGATACTGTTTCTCAAAATAAAATTAAAAAAAAATAAAAAAAACAGTTCCTATAGGCCTAGAAGATTACATTTTAAAAAGGAACAGGATATTCCATTCAAGTCTTATGCATCAGGAATATCTGCTTTTGTCACACCTAGTAATGAATCTTTATTAATTAAACACTTTTTTTTTTGCATTTAATGCAGCATATAATCTGGTGTGCAGCAAGCATGAATCACCTATGTTTGTTGCATTCCATATCTGCAAAGAGCTTTGTAGAGAAAAATGCAAGATAAGTGGATTTACTTATATAGCTTTGTACTATATTTATAACTACAGTACATAAAGTGAGCCACACTGAAAAATTGTATCTCTATAATGGTCTATGTTGGTGAGGAATGGTAATCTAGAAATACACAAAACACCACATCAATATGAAATACATTTATTTAAATCTATGTCCAAAAAAAAAAAAAAAAAAATCAAAGCACACATTACTTTAAAAACAAATCAAAAGCCAGCCAGACACTTTGTTTGAAATGCTCAACAAAACCATGGAGCAGAACAATGAAAACTAAAATAAAAGCAGAACAATTAAAACTAAAATAAAATATCTGACACATCAAGACTGATTTAACCTAGCAAATGAAGTGTCAAGGACTGACTATTGATTATTGGTTTAGCGGTTATTGGAGGAGAAGTCATCTCTGCATTATAGATCTGATTTCATCCTTCTCCTGCTCAGGCACAAAACGGTTGATATTTATCCCAGGCTGAGCTACAGCCTACCGCAAAATACAACCAAGGGAAAAAAGGAAGAAAATATACTAAAATGTAATTATCTTTAAAAGCTGGAAAAAATTATCTAATTTTGATTGTGAAAAAACAAATGCATTGGCTTCAGTACAATTTATCTTTATCTTCAAGATAGACAGATCCAAATTTCTTATTTTAACCTTACCACCAAAAGAAAAAAGGACATTTTTCATTTTCATTTTTAAAAGGAAATAAGCATATTATGGGGAATTTGAAAGCAGCGAGTGTTCAAAGTCACTCAGAAAATGTTTTGATGAATGAAGGACACAGCTTCTTCTCTGTACAAATGATTAGTGATAGTCCAAACATTATGGGAAAAAAGAAACATTTCTGATCATTTTACAAACATGAGCATGTTTTTGAAATGTCCCCATTCTCTCTGTAGGCATTAAGAAAGTCCTGAACCTTCTCCCAGACTGTCTAACCCCCCTTTGCCATGTCACAGACAGAGCTTCTGCCCCAGACACAGATCCTAAGTGTGGAATCTCCTTCAGAAAAAAAAAAAAGGTAATCAAGGAACGGGGGGAAGCCAAATTTCAAGACTGCTCTGGAAGAAAAGGCAGAGGCTGCATCTCTCTTTTTCTGTAAAGTCTGTGTATTAGTTGAGGAGTCTGGTGTTCAGCCTTACTAATTGTTTGGCCAATAACTGTAGAGAGGAACAGGAATGTTGGCCAGCTAGGCAACAGTTCTTCATTTCGGCAATCTGAAAAGAATGAGAGGGGGAAAAAAATCATGCCATCCATCTCAAGTAACCCCTTTGCAGAGCTGGGTAACCAAAAAGTTGGTTCAGCATCACAAGACACAGTCTTGTCCTACATGCAAAAATGCTAAAGCTTCAAGTGGTGCTGTTTTTCAACGGCACAACAAGATGCAAATAATGCCATTAAGATGACCGGGAATGCTTATTGTTAGCTTTCTCCAGGTATCACCACAGACATTCAAGATCCACTGATATTAAATGTGTCATGATATGAGAAATCAAATTTTCATTGATCTTTTAACATACACGTAGTCTCTGTAACATTAAAACAATTAGAAAAAGGCTTTTAACCATTTTAATCAAGCATTTATCATTCAATAACCGGTATTTTGTGGATCCCTAGTAGATATTGCTGATGCAAAAAAAATTTAAAAATTAAAAATTAAAATAACCCCGGGTGAAATCTTTATCATTGATCATGGATGAAAGGAGTTCTTAATAGTGCATGTATTGATTCCTAATGACCTTCTGATCAACTACCTGGCTCAGAGCTGCTGCAGTGATGCAGTTGTGTTACAGCAGGATGCAGTTTGACTTCTTTTTCGCTCTCTTCTTCTCCACCGGTGTCTTTCTGTTTATCTGTCTTACCAGGTCATAAAAGATCTGATACGCACACACAAAAACACAAAGGAGTTCCATTAGAGGACTGTCTTTATGTGACCTGGTGCATGTGTTTTTTTAACTCTGACTCACCTCATTGACGTTGATCTTTGATTTGGCAGAAGATTCTAGAAAGGCACAATTACTCCACTGACGAGCAAGATTCTGACCCTGCTCCTTCCCAACCACCCTCTCATCCTCTAAATCACACTTATTTCCAACCAAGATCATTGGCACCTATACAAACAGAGAGAGAGACATCTGATGAGTGTGTGTACTATGTTTGCATCTGGCTTAAATTAGAAACTCACTGAGAGTTTGTGGTTCATGGTTTTGACACTTTAGCTAGATTGATTTTTAAAAGATCAGTGTCTTATTTAGAGGCACAAAACATATCCTGTGCTCATGTAACATGGATTCATATACACATTACTGTTCAAATGTTTGTGGTCAATGAAATTTTAAAAAATAAAATGAATGACTTTATTCAGCAAGGATGCATTAAATTGTCCAGAAGTAGCAGCAAAGTTGTATATAATGCTACAAAAGATTTCCATTTCAAATAAAAGCTGTTCTTTGGAACTTTCTATTCAAAGGATCTTGAAAAAAATATAAATTTTCAAAATAAAAATTAAGCAGAGCAACTGTTTCAACACTGATAATAACAAGAAATGTTTCTTGATTACCAACATATTAGACTGATTTCTGAAGGATCATGTGACACTGAAGACTGGAGTAATGGCTGCTGAAAATTGTTTTGCTATGATTGGACTAAATGTGACCCGGTACCACAAAACCAGTCATAAGGGTAAATTTTTTGAAGTTGTACATCATCTGAAAGATGAATAAATAAGCTTTCCATTAATATGTGGTTTGTTAGGATATGACAATATTTGGCCGAGATACAACTGGAACCAAAATATTGAGAAAATCGCCTCTAAATTTGTCCAAATGAAGCTCTTAGCAATGCATATTACTAATCAAAAATTAAGTTTTGATATATTTATGGTTGGAAATTTACAAAATATCTTCATGGAACATGACCTTTACTTAATATCCTAATGATTTTTGGCATAAAATCGATCATTTTGACCCATACAATGCATTTTTGGCTATTGCTACAAATATACCTGTGCTACTTATGACTGGTTTTGTGGTCCAGGGTCACAAATTACATCTTAAAATATATCAAATAAATGCAGTCTTGGTGAGTGCAAGAGACTTCCTTAAAAAAAAATAAAACTGCACTGCACATTTTATAGGTCTCTCATATCTGACACACCCATTTCAGGTCTTGCTGTCTCTACTAATGAGCTGATGAGTTGAATCAGGTGTGATAGATGAAGGAGACACAGAAAATGTGCTGTGCTGGGGTGCTCACAGGACCGGTTTGAAAACCACTGGCCTAAGCCATCAAACTGACGTCATCAGTTGGAAGGCATTCCATTCCAGAGCGGAAGCAAATGATCAGATTTTGATTAAAGATTACCAAGACAAACAATTTATTTAAATTTTTTTCACAGGATTAACTTGCACGGATTAATTGTTGACTTTAAGACTAGCAATCTGCGCTAACAAAATAAATATTGTAAATTTTAAGTGGACTTTAAAAACATCTTGATGATTCAACAGCAATGTACTGTGTTATATATATATATATATATATTAGGGGTGTCCCCGAATAGTCGACGATTTGATGCTTCGATTCGAGGAGCCTGAATAGACTCCCAATCTCAGTCGAATATTCGCGGGGTGTTATGATCATGCCATTTTGGCTATATGGGGGTGCTCAGTGTCTGACTTCACATAGAACTACTGGTTTTCTCCCAATAAGTTAATATACAGCCTATTATGATAATGGTGTAAATAAGGATCTTAAAAGAAAGACGCTTTAAATAAATATTTTAACGTGTGAATAAATCCAACTTCCCCTATAGATTAAAGTTTCGCTTTCCGTCACCAACAGAGCAGCATCTTGGCGGCAGGGATTTAAATCTTTAACAAGACTCAAAATGACACAGGCAGAGTGGAAGACTTCATTTTTTTTTTCGATCAGGTAGGGTACAACAAGTGATTTCAAAACGTTTCAGTCGGTTTATTTATATCGTGTATATATATTATCTCGTATAAGATGCATTTGGTTGAGTTACACAACAGTAAAGCGCTTCACTGTAATACTACGGTGATTATCTCTTCAGCGCGTGGCGCCAGCAGGACAACAATGTAGAATATTAATAACTATGACTGGCACTGTCATATACATACCATTATAATGAGAACACTATTATAAAAAAACGCTGTGATTTTTTTGTGTTTAGTTGTGTTTCTGCATGTTATTGCGTGAAGAACGCATCCATAAAAGGAGTTCATTCAAAGCCGCACAGACATGTTCATGTGCATTCGGGGCATTTTGTGCAGATAGCCTATAAGTTGTAATATTAACGTTATGTTATATAAATAACAAAGCGTATTCTGTGTGAGATAAATGAGTTAAATCCTATTGATTAAAAACCTGCTATCATATGCTTCATTCTACTGGTCATCTTCAGCGCGCGCAGCTCAAAACAGAAATGCAGAACGTTATAACTACGATCATATACATAACGTTATAATGAGAGCACTATTGTAAAAACTCAGGGTTTCGTTGACGTTTAATGTTAACTATCTTTTAATCGAAACATAAAATATTATTTACCCCGTTTATATCTGCGAGGCATCCGTTACACATTTTCCCTGTGTATTTATGACTGTCGAATGTCTGACTTGACTCATTTTGATCCCGCCCCCAAATTTTTGATTCGACTATCAGTCGACTATCGGCAAGATTCGAAAATTCCGATTCGACTATGAAAATCCTTAGTCGGGGACACCCCTAATATTATATTTATATATATATATATATATATATATATATATATATATATATATATATATATATATATATATATATATATGTGTGATGGGTCACGATTTTCGAATATTCGATTAGTCGATTTATTCACAGAATATCGAATAGGTTGTGTGATTATATTTGACTAAAAATTCCCCATGTTTTCGGTGCTGATGCGGTGGTGACGCGTAAGCAGAGGTAAGCGTTGCCAATAACACACCTAAAAGCTGTCAAAGTCAACAGAAGAACATACTCTCTCACGCGAGTGCTGTAGACTTACAACTAAGAACGATGTCAAATAAGAGTTCTGCGCGTACCACAAATATCCCCGACTGGGTTAGAGGTGTGCCATACTGGGAAAGGCACGGAAAACGAATAACGCGTTCTACAGATCCACTAAAGGGATATATGATTAGCCGCATGCTAGTGATAGCTTATTACATTACAGTACATGCAGATTCACTTACCAGCAACAGAGTAGGACGATGGCGAATGATTTGCAGATCCTGAGCACCACTGAAAAAACATCTAATCTTGTAAAATGTGTGGTAAGTACTGCCGCTCCATAGTATAAACATGTGATCGCGAATCTCCAAAGTGAAAGTAAAACAGTCACGCGCACGCGCATTCAAAAGCGTTTTCAATGCCCCACATATTAATAACGGCTCACTGATGCCCACAGTTAATATACACTATAATTACCCAACGATATAATTGCGAGAGAAAGTACATTTACATTTACATTTAGTCATTTAGCAGACGCTTTTATCCAAAGCGACTTACAAATGAGGACAATAGAAGCAATCAAAACCAACAAAAGAGCAACAACATGCAAGCGATATGACAAGTCTCGGTTAGCCTAACGCAGTACACATAGCAAGGTTTTTTTTTGTTTTTGTTTTTTAAAGAAAACAAGTAGATAGAATATAGAAAAGAAAGCTAGTGTTAGTTTTTCAAGAAAAGCTAGTAGTTAGAGAATAAATATGCAATTGATAGAGGGTCAAGTGTGTGTGGGTTTTTTTTGTTTGTTTGTTTTGTTTTTTTTTTTTTATAAAAAGAAGGCAGACAGATAAAATAGAATTAGAAAAGAGAATGCTAGAGTTAGAGGGTCAAATAAAGATGGAAGAGATGGGTTTTTAGCCGTTTCTTGAAGATGGCTAAGGATTCAGCTGTTCGGATTGAGTTGGGCAGGTCATTCCACCAGATGGGAACAATTAATGAAAAAGTCAGTGAAAGTGATTTTGTGCCTCTTTGGGATGGCACAATAATGCAGCGTTCACTTGCAGAATGCAAGTTTCTAGAAGGCACATAAGTCTGAAGTACTGAATTTAGGTAAAGGGGTGCAGAGCCAAAGGTGGTTTTGTAGGCAAACATTAATGCCTTGAATTTTATGCAAGCAGCTATTGGTAGCCGGTGCAAATTGATGAACAGAGGCATGACGTGCGTTCTTTTCGGCTCATTAAAGACTAATGTTGCAGCAGCATTTTGGATTAATTGTAGAGGTTTGATGGAATTGGCTGGAAGACCTGCCAAGAGAGCATTGCAATAGTCAAGTCTGGACAGAGCTTGAACAAGGAGTTGTGCTGCATGTTCCGAAAGAAAGGGCCTGATCTTCCTAATATTGTATAAAGCAAATCTGCAGGACTGGGCAGTTTTAGCAATGTGGTTTGAGAAATTCAGCTCATCATCAATCACAACTCCAAGGTTTCTGGCTGTTTTTGAAGGAGTAATGGTTGATGAGCCTAACTGGAAGGTGAAATTGTGATGAAGTGATGGGTTTGCTGAAACTACAAGCAGTTCTGTCTTAGCTAGGTTGAGTTGAAGGTGATGGTCCTTCATCCAGCAAGAAATGTCTGTTATACATGCTGAGATGCGAGCAGCTATCGTCAGATCATCAGGATGGAATGAGAGGTAGAGTTGAGTGTCATCAGCATAGCAGAAAAGCCATGTTTCTGAATGACAGAACCTAGTGATGCCATGTAGACAGAGAAGAGAAGTGTTCCAAGGACTAAGCCCTGAGGCACCCCAGTAGCTAGATGTTGCGACATGGATACTTCACCTCTCCAAGATACCTTGAAGGATCTATCTGAGAGGTAAGACTCAAACCACTGGAGTGCGGTTCCTGAGATGCTCTTTCTCAATAGGGCTGACAGAAGGATCTGGTGGTTGACTGTATCAAAAGCAGCAGATAGATCCGGCAAGATAAGTAATGAAGACTTGAAAGCCGCTCTTGCAAGTCTTAGGGCTTCAACAACTGAGAGCAAGGCAGTTTCGGTCGAATGTCCACTTCTGAAGCCAGATTGGTTGCGGTCCAGGAGGTTGTTCTGTGTGAGAAAGGCAGAGACTTGGTTGAACACAACTCGTTTAAGTGTTTTTGCAATGAAAGGTCGAAGGGAAACCGGTCTATAGTTCCCTAAAAGAGTTGGGTTAAGAGTGGGTTTCTTAAGAAGTGGGGTTATATAAGCCTGTTTAAATGCTGAGGGAAAAACTCCAGTGTGAAGGGATGAGTTAACGATGTGAGTGAGTGCAGGTACAACTGCAGGAGAAATGGCTTGAAGGAGATGGGATGGAATAGGATCAAGCGGACAAGTAGTAGGATGACTGGAAAGGATGAGTTTAGAGACTTCTGCCTCAGAGAGTGAAGAGAAGGATGTGAACGAGTGTATGTTTGATGGTAAGATGTGTTTGACAGTTTGTGGTGTGGAGAATTGTGAAGTGAGGTTTTTAATTTTATTAATGAAGAATGTGGCAAAGTCGTCAGCTGTCAGAGTTAAAGTATTGGAATGAATATATTTTTTGAGCAGTTTAGTACCTTATGAGCAGTTGATTTATGCTAATCGATGGACTGCTATGTTAATAAGTGCTGTCATTCTGTTACGTTTATTATGTTAATATGTTTCAGCATGTTACAATCATTATATGGCTTGAGTTAAGATAGCCTATCTTTAAATAAATTAAACAGTTTGTTATTATACAGATTAAAAGCGTGAGTGGTCTCTCTCTGTTTATGGGTGTGTAATACTAGCCTAATAACGTGACGTGTGTGCATGCATACAGGGAAGAGGTGCTATTTTTGAATAATCGAATAATTCCCAGCGATTTTCGAATATTACTTTTGCTTGAAATGCCCATCCCTAATATAATATAATAATATAATATAATATAATATAATATAATATAATATAATAATATATGCTTAAAGGAAAACGCCACCGTTTTTCCATATTCTAATATATTCTTCCCTCAACTTAAACGAGTTGATACGTACCTCTCCCGTCTCACTGTGTGCACTTAATCGCTCTCGCGCACAGCACAACTATGCTAGCATTTAGCTTAGCACCATTCATTCCTTAGGGTCCAAACAAGGATGAATTTAGAAGCCACCAAAGACTTCCATGTTTTCCCTATTTAAAGAAAGTTCATGAGTAGTTACACGAGTAAGTATGGTGACACAAAATAAAACGTGGCGATTTTGAAAGCGGATAAAAAGTGATAACTATAATGTATGGCGGAAGAGCACTTCGACCTCGGTGCAGTAATATCATTATGCGCAGAGGTCGAAGTGCTGCGACGTGCTCACTTGAGTGATGATATTACTGCGCCGAGGTCGAAGTGCTCCGACGTGCTCGATCATTTTTTATCCGCTTTCAAAATCGCCACGTTTTATATTGTGTCACCATACTTACTCGTGTAACTTCTCATGTAACCGTCTTTAAATAGGGAAAACATGGAAGTGTTTGGTGGCTTCTAAATTCATCCCTGTTTGGACCCTAAGGAATGAATGGTGCTAAGCTAAATGCTAGCATAGTTGCGCCGTGCGCTAGAGCGATTAAGTGCACGCAGTGAGACGGGAGAGGTACTTATCAACTCGTCTAAATTGAGGGAAGAACATATTAGAATACGGAAAAACGGTGGCGTTTTCCTTTAAGAGAACTGAAACTGCAGTTCCTGATGAGCTGTAAATAAGAGCTGTAAATAAAGAATGTGGGTACTCTGGTGAAGCAGTGTGGTGTACCAAAGTGTGAATACAGCTTCTGCAAATTTGTCTCAAAGCTCTTGCCTCAGTAAAATCAAATCAGTTTTGTGCTTTATTGGTTTTGCCTTTGCTGGTTAGAACATGCTATAGCTGATGTCAGTTCATGTTTTTTTGGGGGGGTTTTTTTCACAAAATAAAATAAATTATTAAAAAAATAATGACTTGTGATTTGCCAAAGCAAGCACCACTAATAATAATATAGTTCATGAATTATTACTGAAAGCAACTCACATCCTCTGTGTCCTTCACTCTCAGAATCTGCTCTCGTAGGTCCTGCAGGTCATTAAAGGTGGACTGTGCCGTGATGGAGTAAACCAGAGCGAAACCCTGCCCATTCTTCATGTACAGGTCCCTCATCGCTGTGAACTGCTCCTGTAGGCAAACAATCAATAATCTATTGAGTTCACATGGAAGACTAATTAACTAATTGGCCAGTTGAGTTCATGCATCATATTAAACTCACTGTGCCTGCAGTGTCCAGGATCTCTAGCATACATTGCTGCCCATCAACCTCAACTTGCTAAAAAAAAAAAATGTTAAAAATTAAAAAAATAAAAACAGAGAGAGGGTGTCAGTAACGCATTTCCCTATACAGGTGCATCTCAATAAATTAGAATGTCGTGGAAAATTTCATTTATTTCAGTAATTCAACTCAAATTGTGAAACTTGTGTATTAAATAAATTCAGTGCACACAGACTGAAGTAGTTTAAGTCTTTGGTTATTTTAATTGTGATGATTTTCGCTCACATTTTACAAAAACCCACCAATTCACTATCTCAACAAATTAGAATATGGTGACATGCCAATCAGCTAATCAACTCAAAACACCTGCAAAGGTTTCCTGAGCCTTCAAAATGGTCCCTCAGTTTGGTTCACTAGGCTACACAATCATGGGGAAGACTGCTGATCTGACAGTTGTCCAGAAGACAATCATTGACACCCTTCACGAGGAGGGTAAGTTACAAACATTCATTGCCAAAGAAGCTGGCTGTTCACAGAGTGCTGTATCCAAGCATGTTAACAGAAAGTTGAATGGAAGGAAAAAGTGTGGAAGAAAAAGATGCACAACCGAGAGAACCACAGTCTTATGAGGATTGTCAAGCAAAATCGGTTCAAGAATTTGGATTAACTTCACAAGGAATGGACTGAGGCTGGGGTCAAGGCATCAAGAGCCACCACACAGACGTGTCAAGGAATTTGGCTACAGTTGTCGTATTCCTCTTGTTAAGCCACTCCTGAACCACAGACAACGTCAGAGGTGTCTTACCTGGGCTAAGGAGAAGAAGAACTGGACTGTTGCCCAGTGGTCCAAAGTCCTCTTTTCAGATGAGAGCAAGTTTTGTATTTCATTTGGAAACCAAGGTCCTAGAGTCTGAAGGAAGGATGGAGAAGCTCATAGCCCAAGTTGCTTGAAGTCCAGTGTTAAGTTTCCACAGTCTGTAATGATTTGGGGAGCAATGTCATCTGCTGGTGTTGGTCCATTGTGTTTTTTGAAAACCAAAGTCACTGCACCCGTTTACCAAGAAAATTTGGAGCACTTCATGCTTCCTTCTGCTGACCAGCTTTTTAAAGATGCTGGTTTCATTTTCCAGCAGGATTTGGCACCTGCCCACAATGCCAAAAGCACCAAAAGTTGGTTAAATGACCATGGTGTTGGTGTGTTTGACTGGCCAGCAAACTCACCAGACCTGAACCCCATAGAGAATCTATGGGGTATTGTCAAGAGGAAAATGAGAAACAAGAGACCAAAAAATGCAGATGAGCTGAAGGCCACTGTCAAAGAAACCTGGGCTTCCATACCACCTCAGCAGTGCCACAAACTGATCACCTCCATGCCACGCCGAATTGAGGCAGTAATTAAAGCAAAAGGAGCCCCTACCAAGTATTGAGTACATATACAGTAAATGAACATACTTTCCAGAAGGCCAACAATTCACTAGAAATGTTTTTTTTTTTTTTGGTCTTATGAAGTATTCTAATTTGTTGAGATAGTGAATTGGTGGGTTTTTGTTAAATGTGAGCCAAAATCATCACAATTATAAGAACCAAAGACTTAAACTACTTCAGTCTGTGTGCATTGAATTTATTTAATACACGAGTTTCATAATTTGAGTTGAATTACTGAAATAAATGAACTTTTCCACGACATTCTAATTTATTGAGATGCACCTGTATGTTGTATTAATTCAGCTAAACCAAAATGGTTTACTTACCTTTCTATACGAGTCTTCTATTGTGGGATCATATTTTTCAACAAATATTCCCTGTACAAACTGAACTGTCTGTAAAAGACCAGAATCTCATTCAATCGAAATAAAGACCTGAATAAATACTACAGACTAGAGAGAAAACCAATACAAATACTGTATACAATCCCCATTTATAATACAGTAATGTGTAGACTTTAAAAATGCTGAAGTTACCAGTGCAGACTTCCCCACGCCTCCAGAGCCCAGGACCACAAGCTTATATTCACGCATGGTGGGTCTCTCTGTTGAGGCCTGTAAGATTCAATCTCAGCACACACACACACACACACACACACACACACACACACACTTATCATTCATCAGTGAAAGGTTTGAAGTTTAAAACAGGTTTTTGGTTTTCTGAGGACGTGGTTAGCACACTGTTTCCAGAACCATAAATGTTAACCATATTTATACCACTTCTTCACAAAGATTTTCATGTTTTACAAGGTATACAGCGTCATGTCCCCTACATTATTTTAAATCTAGATTTTTTTTTTTTTAAGTGTTGCTCTGAAGTTACTTTAAAATCAAAATTGATTACATGTATGTAAGCGTGATGGGGGCAGTGATCCTCCCGCCCATTCCAGCAACTCGTAAATCACATGACCAACAATTTCCAGATGGAAAACGTCAAGCCCGACCCTCACAATACTAAAGAAAAGACAACTTCCACAACTTCAGTTTCATGCCGAGTTAGCATGCTTTAGTAATAAAGTTTGCATGGTAAAAAAATTAATAAAAACTAAAAAAAAACTTAAATTATTTAAGTTAATTTCCTTTAAAGCACCGTCACTACAGCTGTGCTGTGCACATTCCCAGCAAATGTTTTACAGGGCTATTTGAGGTCATTCAGAGTGCACTTTAAATTCCACTCTGATCAAGGATGCAAATGCATCCAAATGACCAAACAAACAGCTTATCTACTGCATGCAGATCCAACTGATGCTATGCTAATGCACCAGTTCATTCAGCCTGAAGCAATTAAATCTAGAAAAATGTGGCTCAATTAAAACATTTTGAACACTGAGAAAAGTTAAAGTTAGCATGAAATGAAAATTGTGAACGTCTTTTCTCTTCTATTGTGATGCATATCAAATAAATGAGGAAATTGTAAGGCAGAACTTGACTTTGTCCATCTGGAATTGATTGAATCGTGGTCGATTCCTAATTGCTGCAATCTCATATGAGTGACAGGTCGCTGGAGGAGAAGAATGACTGCCTTGTCATCCTACCCAACCCTCCTAAGATCCCATTTTGTTCAGTAAATAAGCAAATCAGTTAATAGTATGTACAGCAATATTTTCAGTGATTGTGATTAACTTATAAGCTTCAAAAATGTAAAAAAATAAATAAATAAGGAAAAGCCATAAGTGATTTAAGAAAGATTCCAAAGAAAATCTTCCTTTCACACCATTCAAAGTCAATCACTATAAGCAATAAAAAGGCACAGACAAGACTGTGCCATTCTCCGAACCAGTGAATGATATTAATATATTAGTTTTTTTCTGATTACACCTTTAAATATAATCAGATTAAACTAAATATCACAAATACAGATAAAACTCAATGCAACAGGTGTACAAATGGCCATTGTCTCCCCTAGACGGTTCAATAACATTACGGTGTCACCAAGACTGTAATTATAACCTGAAACAAGACTGCATCTCCTCTACAGCTGTTCATTTGTGACTCACAACGCGGGTTAAATACAAACACAAAGAGTTTAACTTGTTAACCAGCACAAAGTAATTCCATTTAACGCGCACATATCAAATATTTCACCGTTAACATGCGGACAGGTGTTTGTTTTCGTCTGCTCACAGGAGAGACCGCGGCCTGTGAACGCACCGGTGTTTCCTGTGACCTCCGACGGGCAGCAGCGCTGCTGTGCCGGGTTAATTCTGCTCAGTCAGCCGGCCTGCGCCTCATTAGCTCGCGCTAGCACCTTAGCATGTTCGTTACGCCAGGTTTTGTTGAGCAACCTTCCTCCTAAACCCGGCGCTCGCTGTATAGTACGCGAGCTTGTGAATGTAACTGTGAATGACCGTGCCGGGTCGCGGTGGTTCTGGGATTCGTTAACAGTTCACTCACCGTGTCCCGCCGCTCCGCCGCGCGCTCAGACTCCGGTCACTCTCGCGGATGCAAACGTCACTGCAGCGCGCGGAGGTCTGTCCTGACACATTACAGTCACTAACGGGTTAAAGAGACAACATCAATGATAAGTACTTTCATTTATTTATGATATTTAATTCTAAAATATGTAATCCTCCACAAATTCTTTGGTGCATCCAATCGATAGAAAGATAGAAATCGATTTTTTTTTTTTTTTGAACAAGTGATGTATACATACATAAATTTGACTTTGTTCTGCTAAGGAAATAAAAAAGAAAGTTTATTGTACATACAAACACATTTTACTCAGCACACACACAAAACATTTCACAATATTGATAGTCTGACTATAGCAAGTCATCAAAAATTACAATTTTCTGCTAATCCTGGCCCATTGCCAGCTATGAGGTCACCGTTAAATTTTTTATGTTCAAAAATAAAATGTGTTGTCTGAATGGCTAATTTGCTGTTTAAAACTCCTCATATATAAATGTCTGCATGTATAATTCAGTTTAGACAGTTTGCAAGAATCATGATTAGTGTCCTTGGTATGAAAAGGATAGCTGCAAGACATTTTTTGTTTTGTTTTGTTTGATCGCTGCAAGACGTTTGAGTGAAGGAGTCTTGAGGGAGTAGTGAGTGAGGGCGCGGGCGCAGCCTCCTTGTTGCCAGATCCAGCTATAATAATCTTTTTTGGGCTTGGCTTTTCACTTTATTTTACATTTTAGAAAGTTAATATAGTGGGAAGTTTCAGTTTAGGGTTAGCCATATTTTTATCTTATCATATCTACAAAGGATTTTAAATAATTATTTTTTTTTTTTTGTTTGTTTTTAATTTGTTTTTGTACCAATGTCTAGCAACACTGCATCACCTGCACTTGAACTGAAGGTAATCAAAAAAGTCCATGGACAGGATAGCACATTCGGTATGGGAAACGCAAAAAAATATCATGATATTAACTGTCAGAAACGTTATCAACACTCTAAAAAATGCTGGGTTAAATTCAACCAAGTGCTGGATAAATATTGGACAGAACACATGCTGGGTTGTTTTCAACCAAATGTTTACATGTTTAACCCAGCCTTCTAGGCAGTAACCCAACCGCTGGGTCTAAACAATCCAATCGCTGGGTTCGTCCATATTTGACTTAGTGCTGGGCTGTATTTAACCCAGCATTTTTTAGAGTGAACACAGCCAAAATACTAGATCTGTGGAACAAGCAGGTTACAGAATGAAATGAAATAGCCTACGCAAACACTAAGAAGTCTATGCTGTGTCATTCAGTAGTTAAATTTTTACAAATCATGCTGAAAACATTCATTAGAGCACTAGACAAAGTTATCCTCTGTCTATACACTCTAAAAATGGCTGGGTTAAAAATAAACCAATTGGCAACCCAGCGCTGGGTAAATATTTGACAGAACACATGCTTGGTTAAAGTAACCCAGCATGCTGGTTTACACATTTTAACCCAGAAGGCTGTGTTGTTGAGAAAACCCAAGATATAGTAATTTTTACCATTTATGTGTTTGCATTTATGTGTTTCTGGGTTATTCTTGCTGGGTTATTCTCATAATTTCGCCTATGCTTAACAAGACAATCATGGATTAATAAATAATGAAGAATACAGGTTATTTAGACTGTTAAAAATTATTTTTAATGCCAACTGACATTCAAAAATGTGTTAAAATTTGTACCAATGACAAACGACATGCAATTTCTTTTTTTTTTTCCAGCAAATGCAAAAAATCACAAAAAGTTGCAATAAATAAGAAAATTAGTTCTGAATGACCGTTTAACTGTTTAACTATTACATTTTTATATGTTTAACTATTTAAATACACAGTGAAATGACATTGACAATTAAAATTTAAAAAGACAGAGAAAGCAAAATCATTTAAAGATGTCCTAAAATTTATATCAAGTATATAAAGACCGCTATATGCGCACTGCTTAGGGTAGTTAAAGGGATAGTTCACTCAAAAATGAAAATTCTGTCATTAATTACTGACCCTCATGTCGTTACAAACCCGTAAGACCTTCATTCATCTTTGGAACACAAGTTAAGATATTTTAGATGAAATCCGAGAGCTTTCAGACCAGGTGAGTAATTAATGACAGAATTTTCATTTTTGGGTGAACTATCGTCAAACACTTAGAAAGCTTTGAAGCAAAGATCTACAGCTGAGAGCAGTGTGCTCTGCTATAGAGCCTGTCTATGGAAGGATATTCCAGACAATTTTCAAAAGGAATTGCAAATTATATTTTCAGTTGTGTTTTCCACATGTGACAAATTGTGATATAATCCAAATCACAATTGCAAATCTTGCATTACTCTTTGCATTTTCACGAATGCACAGTGAATGCCAAATTTCAAATGGAAAAGCAAAGTCCATTTGCAACTGTATTTTCCATGTATTAGGAGTAATGAGCCTGTCATATTTAAAAAAAATACAGCGTCAAAGCAGCTTTACACTATTAAATAGGAAAATAGTGTGTAATAATGCAAAAGGACAACAGTAAACACTCAATTTTCAGTTAAAGTCAGTTCATCATTGATTCAGTGATTTATCGTCCAGCTCAGTTCAGTTCAAATAGTATCTGTATAGTGATACTATACTCAGATAGTATCGTCTAGGTGACGAGGTCTTCACTGGGGAACTGTCTTTGGGGCTCATCTAGTTGTCCTGGTCTCCGCTGATGTTCAGGGCAGTCGAGGTCGTCTCTAGGTGCTGATCCACCATCTGATCTGGATACGGACTGGATCAGGTGGCTATGGTGACCTCGGAATAAGAACAAAACAGACTAATGTTAGCGTCGATGCATCATAAGAGCAAGTACATTGGGTGTTATTAATTGCCACGTCTGCCTTTTCACTGTGTCGCACATGTAACCTGCCAAAACTCAATTGGAATCCCAATTACTTTAGCATTTGAATTTCCAATGCCTCACATGGAAACCTGTCAATCCGTGTCAGGGGTGGAACCATACTATGGGGCGTGTTTGTATTTGGAGGTGACGTCACTCACAAACAATTGTGCCAAATGCTTTGAACAATGGAGGTAAAGGCACTGCTAAAGGCAGCTGCCACAAAACCTGCCACAACTAAAGGCAGCTGCCACTCCAAGAGATGCATGTGAAAGAACAGACAGTGCAACCCGGGTCTCCCTATATTCGACACCTTACACAATAAATAATTCCGTCATTTTTACCCCAAATGCAGCAATTATCCCCTGCTAACAGTGGCCACAACGGTACCCACTATTGGTCAATATTAACCATTAACCAAATGCTTTTCACCTGCCTCAAGAAGAGAGGGATAAAATATAGGGTAAGATGCAAATAGGTAAATAAGAGTAGAGCTGCAATGCTGTTTTGCTGATGTGCATCAGTCAGAGTGCAAACAGTAAGAGATTTGGGGTAAAAATGACAAAATTATTTATGAATTATTTTATTTGGCACAATTGTCTGTGAGTGACGATAAGTGAAAACGCAAACGGTAATGCAAGATTTTCAATTGCGTTTGGACTATGTCACAATTTATGCGTCCACATGTGGAAAAATGCAATTGAAAATACAATTTGCAATTCCTTTTGAAAATTGTTCAGAATATCCTTACTTGTCCATTGATTATGATCAATGCCAGAGAGATCTGCTGGCAATTTCAAATCGCCATGACAAATGGATAGGGTTTTGTGGACTCTGCCTGGTTAAGGAATTCCACCATGTTTGTTCCAACCTATAAAATAAAGTAAACAAAATACAGATTGTTTTAATAGCAATGATTCAGTTTAATTAAAAGTGTGAAGTTCATCATGAAATTGAGTTCATCATGATTATGAGTTAAATTCACCTATGAGTAGCTCTACAGAAGCGGAATATGCTATACTGATTGGCTGAAAGGTGTGCTTTCAAACTGTGTAATCAATAGGATGTTCCAGTCAGAATAATCACACTTTTATATTAATATGCTGGCTATATGAAACACACATGCACAGTCACTGGCACACAGACATGGGAGATCACACTGCATACGCACACAGAAATTTCTATGACAAGTCACGCAGGTACTGGGTTACTCCGCAGCTTTAAAATAGTCCATATATAAACACTTATATAGGTGTACCAAAGTGCTTCAGGACAAGTCAAAAACACGATTTGGAAAATGGGTATATGATGTATTCACTCATTATATAAATGTCACAATGAGTAGTCACAAGATCCAAGTGCGAGTGCAAATAAGAGTTTATTAGTGACAGCAATGAGAGACGACAGCAGTTGGGAACGCCAGCCGAAATCATAAACTCTCACAACCATAGTGAAGAGAATCCAAAACAGTGCAGGTCGATCCAGCGTGGGTGCAGGAATAATCCAAAGCGGCCGGACAGATCAGGAGAGCTGACAGAGAAACAAGACAAGATAAACAAACCGACAACACACACAGCAAACGTCAGCTAGATAAAGGCAGCGCAACGAGCTGCAGCTGTACACTCTGATTAGGCTGCCAGCTGCGGTTACTAGGCAACGGACGCTCCCACACAGACTAGACAGAGACGTCAAAATGAACACACGGATCCATGAACCGTGACAGTACCCCATCCCCTAAGAGTGCCTCCTGGCGCTCCCAGGAGAACCTGCCTGGCGATTGAAATCATCGATAAGGGAGTGATCCAGTATGTCTCTCGCAGGCACCCAACTCCTCTCCTCAGGACCGCAACCCTCCCAGTCCACCAAGTACTGAAATCCTCGTCCCCTCCGCCTCAAGTCCAGAATACGTTTCACCGAATAAGCTGGTTCCCCATCTACGAGACGCGGCGGGGGGGAGAACCGGGACAGGCAGATTAATGGCTGAATGAAAAACGGGCTTTAATTTGGATACATGAAATACCGGATGAATTCTCCTGTATGCCGGAGGAAGTTTGAGGCGGACTGCCACTGGACTAATAATCTTGGTGACAGTAAATGGGCCAATAAATTTGGGAGCAAGCTTATTACTGACTGACCGGAGAGGAATATTCTTAGATGAAAGCCACACTTTTTGACCAACGATGTAGACGGGAGGCTTCGACCGGTGGCAATCAGCCTGAGCCTTGGTGCGTCCCCCCACCCTGGAGCAGGGTCTGTCTAGCCCTGCTCCAGGTGCGACGGCACCTCTGGACAAAAGCGTGGGCAGAGGGGACCGCGACTTCGGAGTCCATACTCGAAAAAACAGGTGGTTGGTAACCTAAACTACACTCAAATGGAGATAGGCCCGTAGCTGAGACTGGTAACGAGTTATGTGCGTACTCAACCCATGAAAGCTGCTGACTCCAAGAGGAGGGGTTCTGAGACACCAAACATTGCAACATTCGTTCTAAATCTTGGTTAGCCCTCTCCGTCTGACCGTTACTCTGGGGATGGAACCCAGAAGAAAGACTAACAGTCGCCCCCAACAAATGACAAAACTCTCTCCAAAATTTGGAAACTAACTGAGGCCCCCTGACAGAGACCACATCCATCGGGAGGCCATGTATGCGAAAAACATGGTCAATGACAGCAACTGCTGTCTCTCTGGCAGAGGGTAATTTAGGCAGAGGGATAAAATGAGTTGCCTTCGAGAACCGGTCCACCACGGTCAAAACCACCGTGTTTCCCTTTGAGGGTGGGAGACCCGAAACAATATATAGCGAAATGTGGGACCAGGGTCTCGAAGGAACTGACAACGGCTGAAGGAGTCCAGCAGGGGGTCGATTGGAAGACTTAGAAACAGCACAGACCGAGCAAGCCAAAACAAAAAGACGAATGTCGCGAGCCATAGATGGCCACCAGAACCATTGTTTAACGAGAAACGAGGTGCGATTAACCACAGGATGACTGGCTACCTTGGAACAATGACCCCATCGGATAACTTCGGACCTTAAACACTCTGGCACAAACAAACGACCCGGTGGGCATCCGGGCGGGGGCGTTACCCCTTGAGAGGCCGTGCGGACCTTCGACTCAATCTCCCACGTGACCGCAGAAATAAAAACCTTCTGCGGCACAATGGGCTTGGAAAAAGACAGGCGCTCCAAATGATCAAAAATACGGGATAACGCGTCCGGTTTGATGTTCTTAGAACCCGGACGGTAAGAAATAGAAAAATCAAAATGACCGAAAAAAAAAGAGCCCACCAAGCCTGCCTAGAGTTTAATCTTTTGGCGGACTTGATGTATTCAAGATTCTTGTGATCAGTCCAAATGATAAAATGAACCCCCGAACCCTCCAACCAATGACGCCACTCTTCCAAAGCAAGCTTGACTGCCAGCAGCTCTCTGTTACCATTATCATAATTACATTCGGCAGGTGACAAATGGTGAGAAAAATACGTGCAAGGATGCATCTTGCCATCCGCAGAGGAGCGCTGGAATAAAACCGCGCCAACCCCCACCTCCAATGCATCAATCTCCACCACAAACTGCTAGGATGGATGAGGGGCGACAAGGATGGGCGCTGAAACAAAGCAGCTTCTCAGTTTGGCAAACGCAGCCTCAGCTGCGCTGGACCACCTGAACGGAGTCTTGGTGGAGGTTAAGGCAGTCACAGGAGCGGCTAACTGGCTGAAATTGCGAATAAACCGCCGGTAAAAATTGGCATAGCCCAGAAACCTCTGCAGGGCCTTGCGGGAATCTGGGGTTGGCCAATCTACCACAGCCTGAATGAACTGATCTACCATATCTCTCAACACATCGTTGACAAGTGCTTGGAATACCGCGGGGGCGTTCGAAAGGCCAAAAGGAAGAACAAGATCTTCAAAGTGCCCCCTGGGGGTATTAAAAGTGGTCTTCCATTCATCCCCTTCCCTCATGCGAACCAAATGATAAGCGTTACGGAGATCCAATTTCGTGAAAAATGACGCCCCCTGCAGACACTCAAAAGCCGATGACATCAGCGGCAAAGGGTAAGTATTCTTCACCGTGATGTCATTCAACCCTCGATAATCAATACAGGGATGAAGAGAGCCATCCTTTTTCACGAAAAAGAAACCCGCACCCGCCGGAGAAGAAGGGCGGATGATCTTGGCTGCTAGAGAATCAGAAATGTATTTCTCCATAGCCTCCCTCTTCGGGGTGGAAAGCGAATATAACTTGCCTTTAGGCGGCGACATACCTGGCAATAAGTCTATAGCACAGTCATAGGGACGATGAGGAGGTAGAGAAGCAGCTCGAGACTTACTGAACACTCCCTTCAGCTCAAGGTACTCACATGGCACATTAGACAGATCCGTGTGTTCATCCTGAAACACAGAACAAGACACAGAAGAACACGCAGACAACAAACAGGAAGTATGACAATATTTGCTCCAAGCGAAAACAGAATTCATACGCTAGTTTATATGGGGGTTATGGAGCACAAGCCAGGGATGCCCCAGGACCACAGGAGCAGAGGAGGTCTCAGTGAGAAGAAAGTCAGTGTTCTCTGAGTGGTTGCCAGAGGTGATGAGTCTTAAAGAGACAGTGATGTGCGTGATGGAGGGTAAAGGCTGACCATTCAGCGCAACCACAGAGATGGACTGGGAGAGTGCAACTATGGGTATCTTGAGGCTGTGAGCGACATTAATGTCTAAAAAATTACCCTCTGCTCCCAAGTCCACTAGAGCCTCACTGTCATAAACCAGTGAATGCAATTGCAACTTAACAGGAAGATGAGTGGCTGAAAAAGAGGATTTAGTTAGTGTAATCCCACCCGTCAGTAACCTCTTACCTACTGGCGGACACTTGCTTTTATCGGACACTGCAGATCAATGTGGCCGGCAGCTCCACAATACAGGCACAGACCCCTCTCTCTGCGTCTCTGCTTCTCCTGCTATGAAAGAGGGGACCTGCCCATTTGCATAGGCTTAGGATCCGGAAGAGAAGTCACCGTCTCGCCAGATGAAAAGTGGACCAGTGGACTGACCGACAATCCTTTAGGTGTCCGCTGGCCCCGCCGCCATTCATTGGTAACTCCAATGAATAAATCTCGTCCTTGATAGACTCAGAGAGCCCATACAAAAACATGTCCCATTGCGCCTCAGAATTCCAAGCACATTCAACAGCCAGCGTGCGAAACTCAATAGAGTAGTCGGCTACGGTGCAATCGCCTTGACACAGCTCCGCGAGAAGTCACACCGCTTCTCTGCCCGAAGTAGCGCGATCAAACACTTTCTTGAGCTCCTCAGAAAATGACTGGAATGACACACAGCAGGGAAGCCTCTGCTCCCACACAGTAGTTCCCCAGCTAGCCGCCCGTCCCGAGAGCAAAGTTATAACAAAGGCCACTTTAGACTCCTCAGTGGGAAACGACGAAGGTTGGAGAGAAATGTACAAGAAACATTTGGCCAAAAATGAGCGACATAACTGGGGTTCACCTGAGTAAAACACTGGAGGTGGAAGGCGGGGTTCGGCGGAGTGGACGATCTGATCCACAGGAGCAGGTGAATTGGGCGCGGGTGGATGTTGAGCTGAAGCGGTCTCCGTCTTCAATTGCTGAAGCAGAGTAGTTAATTCCGAAACCTGAGTAACCAGAGCCTGGACAGCACGACACGTGGCCATCATCTGATCCTCCTGGCACTCCATGCGTGCGTTGCTCTTAGACAGAAAGTCTCTCAACTCTGTCATACTCGCTGGATCCATTGTGGTCGGTTCGTTCTGTCACAATGAGTAGTCACAAGATCCAAGTGCGAGTGCAAATAAGAGTTTATTAGTGACAGCAATGAGAGAGACGACAGCAGTTGGGAACGCCAGCCGAAATCATAAACTCTCACAACCACAGTGAAGAGAATCCAAAACAGTGCAGGTCGATCCAGCGTGGGTGCAGGAATAATCCAAAGCGGCCAGATAGATCAGGAGAGCTGACAGAGAAACAAGACAAGATAAACGAACCGACAACACACACAGCAAACGTCAGCTAGATAAAGGCAGCGAAACGAGCTGCAACTGTGCACTCTGATTAGGCCGCCAGCTGCGGTTACTAGGCAACGGACGCTCCCACACAGACTAGACAGAGAAGTCAAAATGAACACACGGATCCATGAACCGTGACAATAAATTCTGTATATTCTGAACACAAAGTTACAAAGTGCAGCTTTAACTATAGCACGAAACAAATTTATGTGTGTGTTTAAGTTACGCGAGGGTTAGTTGATCACAATCAATTATGTATGTAAAATCTGTAAAATGTATAATAGACATGAACTTACCATTAAACGTCTCGATAAAGCCCCGTTCAGACTACACGATTTTAGCCCGATTTTGCCACGATCTGCTTGACGTAGGGTGTCGTGGGGATTCGTAAACGACAATGGGCGTCAGGACGCACGATTCAATCGTTTCATCTCGTGTGGTGTGTCATAGTGCACGACATATCTGCGATGCTTCACAATGCTTCACGACGTCAACACAGAAAGACTAGCATGTTTAATTTTTTTTCCCATCATACACGACAAGTTACATCACATCTGTGACACTGGCCAATAGGAGCACAGAAGCGCCTTTGTACAAGCTTTCAAACAAGCCGAAACGAAAGAGAGACAACGGTATCGGTCTTGCTAGGTGTAATTTTACAATGGAGAAAATATTCGTGGAGCTACAGCAACAATACTGCTGCATTTATGATGAGGGACTACCGCGACACAGTGACAAAAGGTAAAATAAAAACTATTTTACCTCAGTTCTCTTTGACAGTCCCCACCATCCTCTTCATGCAATCCAGATTTGTGTCCATTGTCAGGTTTTCTTTCTTTTTTGGGCTTTTCTGATGGCAAGACAGGGCAAAACACGCGGTTTGCTAGCCATTGTTTGTTTACGCTCATAGCACCTTCTGTCTTGTCCCGCACTGTATCGATGACAGCACACACGTCGTTAATGACGGCATGCGATGAATGCTCAGGTAGAATCGTATAGTCTGACATGTTTCTTGTTCACGACATGACAAGATTTTGAGTTAAAATCGTATAATCTGACACAGTGACTGTCGTAACCGACAAAAAAAATCGTGTAGTCTGAACGGGGGTTAAGACTGCACTCGACAAGTTTTTCTCTAGCAAATGTATCCATGTGCTTTTCTGATAGGAAAAAATGACATTTTGAGTTATATTTCTTACCAAAAACCTTTATTTACGTATGTCAAAAGACTTTATAAACCACACAAGCATCAAATCACCTCACTAACACGGCCTACGGCACTCGCTGTGCGTGTGCGCGCTTTGAAATGTATCGAGGCCCTGAGACGTCAATTCCTTTCCGGGAATCACTTTGTTCGAGAATTGATAAACCGGCTTATTTGAACCGGATTGTCAGTTCTTTGCGGTCCGACGACATTGTACTTACGTTGTATGTGATTTACATGTCGATATGGACAATGGCAGGCGTTTATTAGAGCAGAAAGTCGTATTCACTTATTTGAACTCATTTGACTCACTTTGTTATATTCGCTTTTCAGTGACAGAAACGACTCTTTCCTCTATTTTCACAGAAATGCACGTATTTCAGCCTTCCGTCACTGATACTTAATGAAACTGTATTAATCTGTCGTCTCAGATAACATGCGAGTACATGTAGAATGGCCGTCTGAGGTAAACTGGTTGTCATTTAACATACCGGTAACTAATGTTGGCCTGTAGAAGTTTAACAATATTGTTGCCGCGAAAAAAAAGTTATAATTCTGACAATTTAAACTAGTTATTAATGAAAACATTATATAAACTTACTTTAAAACAGTTGAAACCAGTTGTCCTTTCAAAACGACAGTTAGGGGAGGGATTTAAACATCTTCAAGGCGCGAAGGTCTTTAAATAACTCAGCACTGGGCTGAAACAACCAATAGGTTACTGTTCATAACCCCGGTTCTCTGAAACATTGATTGGAGAGATCCACCTATGGGAAGGGCATCCACGCCTGACCTCTGCAGAAGCATCCAATTGCACCAAGTCTGGCTTGACAGACTGGAGCGTGTGCCCAATGGTAGGTAAGGGGCCGCCCCTTAACCGAACGCATATAGCCCCCGCATGCGCTACCTTTCCTCAGTGAGCATATTCGCTTCTCATGCAGCAAGTGGGGCAAACTTGGTGGATCTCTCCACACGATGTTTCAGAGAACTGGAGTTACAAACAGTAACCTATTGTTCTCTTTCATCATCTCCTGTTCGAGATCCACCAATGGGAGATATGGACAGCTCTCCGGTTGCCCAGTACACTCACAGCGAGGCCCTGTAAGCCAGAGGACGGTCACCTGGCAAGGCGGTGCTTGACACGTCACCAGGTATCTGACCCCACACAGTGAGAATGCAATACCGCCCATGTAAGAAATGACATGTGGTAACATGCATACGAAATCTGACAACACACATAATTCCGAGGCATATATTATAGAAATATACATACCCAGCAGGCACAAAACAGGCACACAACGTCATAAGACGTTGATATTTGGTTAAATTTTGGTTGCGACGTCGGGTGACCAAAATTCAACGTAAATTCAACGTCTAATGTCAATGTTAAATTGATGTCCAATACCGACGTCAGCTGACGTTGAGATTTTGTTGTTTTTAGGTTGTGCAACCAAAATTCAACGTTAAGTCAACGTCAAATTGACGTCAAATATTGACGTCAACCCGATTTTCATTTTCAACCAAAATGCAACGTCTGTCCGACATCATGTCCAACGTCAACCTGACGTTACATAGACGTCTGGTGCCTGCTGGGTATGAATATATTCACATATACATACATATAAAAATATAATAATGTGTCAGGGGAGGGTACAGATGACCTGCTTAATGAGATAAATAAGCCGGGCTGGACAACCCATGCTTAAAAAGGTTTAAAGGGTCTAAGGGCACAAGGCTACAAAGCGCCCACATGAACCACCAGGGGGGATGCGCTCCTCCAAGCTTCATGCATAAAGCGACACCGCACAGCTCACAGGCTGTTAGTATGGAGCAGGCAGCACTTTCTGTGGTTACAGGCGACCCATGTCCTAGGCATTCTGAACAGGGGCACAGTCCTTTTGTCGTGGGGGAACCCACTCTACGGAGAATGGTGCCTCCACCCTTTATGATTGCACCCCAGACCTCACTAATTTTCAAACCCTTGCTACGGCCATGAGTTTAGTGCTCATAAAAATTCAACATAGGCTATAACATTTGGCCACAGTAAATTAGGCTATGAGCAACCAAACAGATCACAGTTCCTTATTTTGTTTGCAACTCACAGACATCGCAAAATGTTCTATTCTTTGACCACATACACCACAAATGCTCTGCAACAATGTCAAAATCAAATGCAGCACAGAGACTGATCTGCTACCCAGGAAATGGTGAACTAGTGTTCATTTGGTCA